>JALLBF010000396.1:0-10128 GCA_036939945.1 Thalassiosira sp. AJA248-18
TTGATCACAATGCACTGCTCTTTGGAATCTTGCAGAAAAGGAACGTCTTTGTTGAACGATGCTCTGGCCCATAAACTCGAGGATAGGTGGGAGCTATTGCTCGAAGGCTCCGCAATTGGTAGGTATTCTTGTTCAGTATTTGATTTTCTCACGCTCTTTACAATCACTGCCATGTGGTGTAAGTTAGTCGGACAAAACAACTACATCTGAGTGAATTTCCCTCTGAACTAGATACTGCTTTTGCATTAGATACCTTTCGGGACTCATAGTGGCATCAAACGTATCTTTGTACGCCCTCAATACTGCTGCATATACCCTCTTTGCTTGTGTGGCCATCCATGAAGCCCTTTAGAAACTTCCTCGAGCTTTTCGTGTCACCATGCTAAGCGTATTTGGAGCCGCAAAACGATGTTATTATCAGATGGCATTCATTACTTCGTTACAACAACTTTTCTAATAGACTGCATCACCCACTTTCTTTCGATACATCTTTCGGTACAAAAACAAAATAACAACTTGGTATTTCCCCAAGATTCTCCTAAGCAAAAACGGCCTCAATACCAGAGGTGCTAAATACTCTACCTCGTTTGACCTTTTTACTTCTCCATCTGATTGGGCACAGCACTCCTGATAAATTCATACAAGTGGTTAGTTGTTTCGTTGCTCTTTCCGTCTCTGCCCATCCAGGCAATAGCATGAGGCAGAACATTCCAGCCCATATCAATGAATGGCTGCACATCAAAGCCCCCACTGAAATGAGTCTTGATGATCTTAAGGCGGGCGGCTTGGCTTTTGTTGTTTTCTTGATTGAGCTGCAAACATGACCGGATTTCTTTAGGAACCGTATGTTCAATGTTTGAGATCTTCTGAAGTGTATGATTGGATTCATACGTCTCCATGATGCTTGAAGTGTTGCATAGTACACGCGAAAATGCACCCCACCCGTTGGCCAGTGCATCCCGTCTGATATTGGAAAGGGGGGAGAGGGGAAAGAGCAATACCTTCAACTTGGTGTTGGTGGCCAATGAGTTCGCGAAAGAAATCAATGTGTTATCACTGATCGCAGTTACACCTAGATCAATCTTCTCTAATGCCGAATATTCACTCTCGATGACAGAAGAGAAAGTTTGCCACCCAGCGGCGGTAACTTGGCCGTTGCCATAAAGGGACAGCTCCCTTAGTTTGGTATTGTTGAGCAGAGCATTTGCGATGAAATTCATTCCAGCATCATTGATCATGTTATCACCGAGATCAAGTTTCTCTAATGCTGAATCCGTAATTTGGAAAACAGTCGAGAACGCCTGCCATCCGGCGGTCGTGATTCCACGGCGACCACAGATATTCAAACTCTTCACTGACCTGCTGTTGGCCAGTGAGTTTTGGCTACGCAGAAATTCAAGCATTGCCCACCATCCCGTGACGGTGATGGACATACAGCAACCCATGTTCAAACTAGTGAGTGTGCTGCTGTTGGCCAAATTGTTGAAAAGATAGATTGCAGCAACATCATTGATGCCGTCATTGTTTCCCAAAGAAAGTTTCTCCAAGCTTGAGCTTCGCAAAGAAGTAAATATTGCCCGCCATCCCACTTCGGTGATTCTGTTATTATGACTGATAGCCAGGTCTTTCAGAGAGATATTATCAACCAAACCAGGTGCCAATGCACCTGCCCCTTCATCGTTGATTCCATTGTCGTGAAGCTCAAGAGAAGAAAGCTTGGAATTCTTGAGCAGTGTTGTCAATGCAGCACATGCATTCCTTCCAAGAAAAGTGAAAATAAGCTCAAGCTTTCTCACACCAGAATGACCAGCCAGTGCTAGGATGAGTTCTTCCATTCCATTTCCGCCAGCACTTGGACACTTGAAAAATAGGCTGACCTCTTTGAGCGAGTCAAACTCTGAAAGAGCTGTTGCGAGCGAACGCACGCATTCAGACGATATTGTCATCATTTGGCGGAAGTTAGTTGTCAAGGGGTGTAACATTTCTAGACACTCAACTTGGTTCCTCTTGAAAAGCGGGAGCAAGCTTCTGAATATCTCTCCTCCAGGGAGGTCACAGCAACGGAAGCACAATTTCTGGATGGATTGATTACATGCAACGCCACGAAAGAGATTCATCAAGTCGTCTCCCGCGACAACATGCCTCCAGTCGTACATAAAAGTGAGCTTCTTCAATTGTGTGTTGCTGCCAATGCGAGTGCCCAACCTGCCCCAGTCGCCACCATATGAGACGAATACAGAACTTAATGGGCCGATAACCAACTCGACGAGTTCAGGGTCGTCATTCTCAATTTGACGCCGCACTTTGTCGATTTCATCCATTTTAGTCTGATATTTGAGTCTGACACTCAATAAGGTGTATTGAAATGTAAATCAGGCAACAGCTCGGAGGAATGATATGAATATGCGAACAGCTGACAAGTTCCAATGGGCTGATTCGATTGAACAAGAGGTTCTATCTTTATGTGGTTACCTAGTTGGTAGTGTTCAGTGTTATGCACCAGTTTATGGAAGAACTTGATCCTCTAAGTCGCAGTCGTGATGAATCATGGTCTGATTTTTTTTGACTGAAACATGAGGAAACATGGTGCCTACAAAAAAAACGTCATTCCTGTCTTGGCAGCCTTTTCCACCAACTCCTTCTCGCTCAAGAACAAATAACTTTCTTCATCATCACCACCAATCATTTGATTGGATAATCATTTCCATACCAGCAAACTTCTTCAATTGTGCTACTTCCATCTGCTGCGGGATACCAGAAAAACCCCCTACACGCAAGTGGATACGCCGCACAGCAATCTAATTGAGACTCGAATAAAATAGTGCTTCGAATTCCCTCACTGATGGTATATTCTGCTGGATAATTTGCATTGTTGGTACATCTGCGGATGCCCCCTGGTGACAATTGAGGATACCAATACTCTGTATCGGCAACAACAGCAGCTGTAGTGGAAGAAGAAGGCTGGTTGCGGCAGTGGTCACTGCACACGAGTTGTAGGCGGTGCAGCATTCCTCTTCTGTATCAAATAATGTGACATGTCTGTATGATTCGTGATTGTAGTAATCTGGATAGAGATTGGAGTATACCTACGCAATTGGGTAGTTCGCCATACTCAATTGGTTCTATTGGCCACCAATACTCTGGTTGTCGATAGGCTCGGTAGCTAAGTTGACGAGAGAGTAGACTGAGTGAATGCCCAAATTCACAATATGAATATGAACTGCCACATCCTAACTCAGCCGAGATTGTCAGGAACTCTACACCGAGCACAAACTTCAAATCCCCAGTTTGAAGAGCAGATGCAGCATGAACATAAGCTCCGCCGCATCCAGTCTCTTCAGCAGTCTCTGGTTTTCCTCATCAACTGAGACACAGCACAGGGCTTACAGAAGGAACACCAGGCAACCTTCGAGTCCGTGACGAGTATATGACAGGTGCAGCTGATGCATATGCGCTTTCCACAACAGCGGAGATATCTTCCTTCTTTTGCCCCAAAGGCCAATGACATGCAGCAAAGTGGGCACTCAGGCTCAGGTGGTGGCGGTTGAAAGATCTCAATGCAATAGACACAAGAAAAAACGATCCCACCAGACCGGCAATTGCACGTTTCGTTTTTCGTGCTTTGCTTGCCAGCATCGGAAATGGATAACTCTTCAATAACATTGGCGATAACGCCAGAGATCTATCGGTCGTGGGTGCGTTGATAGATATTCAAAGAATTAACTTGTTGTTGGTCGCTATGAGAATGAGTATGTGATCAATTGGTGGAATGGTGCCTGAATAATCAAAGAACATTCAATCAGCTCGTCGATTGTGTTAAGTACTGTCACATTCAATAGGCTGAGTCGGGCCTTTTTCACGAAAGCTGCACCCTTGTCAAATTCAATCAAAGTATTCAGAGTTGGAGATTAGCCGATGGCAAGTCGCAAGATACCAAATCATTCTTGCCATCCGCGGCACCAGGTCACAAAGCCCACTCTCCTCGCGTTGAGAGATGATTTCCTTGACAGTTCGGATGGTGCTGCTTGGTGTGATGCTGCCATCGCTGGCGAATCCAATGTTGAAACGGGACGAGGAGGAGAGGTGTTCTGGTCGTAAGACAATGCGATAACATGGCAACACAAAGTGACGTGCAATCCAGCGGGAAAAGACTAATGTGATTCCTGTCTGTGACAATTGGTAGTTTACTAAGACGAGCTTGTAGCTTTTCTCACTGTTGCATCAATGCGTGCAATTCAGCAATATGAAGTTGATACATATAATCAACACGACAACCAAAATTCCTATAAATGCACTGCGTCCATAATTGTACTAAACCAGCAGACCCACAAGTCCAACTGCAATCATAATAGATGATACAATTTTTCCCGACATGTACTCATTATTTGCAGACATCGATGCCCGACTTTTATTTTCATATAACTGCGAGTCAAACGGCGCACTTGTCTGCGATTGACCCCATGAAGGGCCTACCGGCGATGGGTTTGTGCCACTGGCACTAGGAGGATAATTCTCAGGAAAATTCGTGGGCAAAGGTGTCGGAGGAGAGGTGGGCAATGGAGTTGGAGGTGCCGTACACGTAATTCCACCATAACAAGTACCGCCGTCACCACAGACGGCGGGGCTGCCAGTAGGGCAAGGTGTGCCCACGGTGCACGTATCCTCTGCATGTGTGTAGTTTTTACCGCAGTAAAATTTGTTCAAAAATGTTGGCCTCAATAATGAAGGCGCGCCGGTTGGACCAGTTGTAGATGAGCTAGTTTGTGAGTCTGAAGGTGCATTTGTCAAGCCAATATTCGATGACCAAGTATCTGAAGGAGCTAGCGTTGGTTTGAAATTGGGAGGATTGCCACCACCGACGACATTAGTGGGACGTGTGGCACAAACGATGTCAGAAAAACAGGTGTAATCTGGTCCCAAAAGAATGGCGCACTTATTGGGATTGTCATTGCATGGTAGTGCATCCTGACAATTAGCTCGCGTGTCAAATGAATTAGTTCCACAGAAATTTCTGTTTTGGGTTGATGCCGGTGGAAATATATCGCTGATTGCGATGGGACTTGCCGTTGGCTTAGAGGTTGATGGGCTAGACGACGGCGAGTAGGATGGCATGGCACTTGGCGACACAGTGGGCGGCAGAGTGCAATCCACACCGGCAAAACAAGTCTGGCCATCAGGACAGTCATCGTTCCCACCAGGACATTTCACCGCTTCGTTGCAAAGCGATACAGAAGAAAAGTAATCGTCCCCGCAGTAGAAAGTGTCAGTCAGTTTATTTTCAGTTGGACTTTGGGTTGGCGAGCCTGCGGCTGGACTTTGGTTGGGCGAGCCTGACCCACCTCCGACTGAGCTGGATGGTGACGGAGAGCTCGATTGTGTTGATCCTCCTATATTCTGACAAACATTCATTCCTTCTCCAGCAAGAGAGGAACAGTATTGCCCGCTGTCACATCCAGGGCAAACATCCACACTATCAGCGGGGCATTGCTGGCACTGACACTCACCCATCATAACATTGCATGAAGATGTTGCACAATGAGAATCATCAACGCAAGTTTGCCCTGTACCCAATCTTCCCCCGAAATTAAGATAATCGCGTATTTCTTTGGCTTCTTTGCCTTGAGCTACCCAATCCAAAGCGATGAAATTTGGCTTGAACCCGCCGTTGCTTTCCATGCATTGTTCGATGCGGGGGAAAAGATTGCCCCTATATTGCGAAATGCAAATGAAGAATGAGTCCTGATCAAGAACTATTATAGCTGCATAGTCCAAAATACATGACAACTCACCATCCATTATTGCCGCCACCAATCAATGCTTCTCCCACAGTATTGCCTTTTGACTCAGGACCACTCCCACCAGAAAAATGATTCATGAAGAACAGCCTCGTCCAATTATTATTTGTCGGAAGGGAAACCTTCCCAGATCCCCACATATACCGAGCAGCGCAATCATCAATGCCCTGCCAATCATTCTCTTGCAATACATGTTGATTGAACATGTAGCCAAACTCGGTGTCTTCATACTCAGATCGATCCATGAAGACGAAAATACGTTGATTCGATTGCCGAAGCTCATCAAGTTTTGGCCAGTCATCCTGGTCTTGCCACATTTCATACCTGAACGTCATATTCTTGAGCGACACTCCTTTGACCGTCAAGGTGGAAAATATGCTCTTAAGTTGTTCTAATATTGCACCCCTAATTCTTGAAGATTCCTCGCTGTTGCCGTTATCTCCTTTGGTCTCAATAAACAACGAGATAATTGCATCATCGTTTTCCTCCAGGAAAGGAACCAACTTGGAACCCAACACCGTCCTGAACCCTCCATAATCCAGCGTGAGGAATGAACTAGCATGAACCAAACGAAGGGGTTCTTCTTCTTCCTCCTCGTTGAGTTCAATGTCCAACAGCAAACCGCGGACACCGTCATTCCTCAGCTGATCAAGAATATCGTCATCTTGGTTCGCCCCGAGAGGTTCCAAGACCCCTTCGGCGTCGGCGAGTGTGGCGTGGGCATTGTGCGATGCGATGAATGTTGCCTCGTGAAATCGAAGATCGCCATCGGGGGTGGCCAATCTTCTCGCAGCTAGGCTTGATGATGGGGGTGCAACTTGGCGCAGAGTAGCTGCTGCAATGGGAAGAAGTAGCACCAATGCTATCGAAGCTGCCCAACAGGAGGTCGCCATCGTCGGATTGACTGTATAATGGGCTTTAGGGAAGATGATGGTGCCCAGAATGAATCGAATGAAGATGAAGAATGAGGGGAGCGAGGCCGATGGCATGATGGCTGCCGATGGCCATTATTTACCTCCATTGACCCAGAGGTAGGTACTTCCGTGAGATACTCCCCAGGGTACACTGCAAGAGTTTGGCTAGCCTGACCTGGGGCCTCTGGGCTCTGGGGGGGGCAGTATGCAAAATCCTTGGCGGGAACCACTAACTATTATTAACAAAACTAACAGAGGGGGTAAAAGTAGAATGCTCTCTCTAGAGACTTAGGCCTCGGACTGCCTCGGACGGAGTAAATACGATATCATGGGACTTGTGGTATTTATGTTGTAGGTACTTCACCCGGTACATATCTTCTCTTCTACACCTACATAGATAGGTACCTATGGTAGATTTGTGTAGATGGGGGCTGGCTGTTCCCGCAATTTTTCACACGATCATCTTTCACACGACCATATCAGGCCCTTTCTTACTTTATTAATATCATCGATCTCTAGAGTATCAGACTCGTTAAGTATCCCTTACTACTTTATTCAGTATCTTATCCCTATCTGTCAAAGGCTTATTGATCCAGAGCGGCCCTCAGCGGAGTAAACTGTACTAATTCCAAAAGGTGGAATTATACATATCGGCGTTCTCTAAAAAATCACATCACCCCCCCTCTTTCCACTCATTCAACTCCCTCGCTCCAACCAACCCCAAGACAGACAGATCACATAACACAATGGCGTCATTCAACTGCCCTAGCCGGCCTATCCAATAGACCAGCCTCCGGCCCGCCAACCAACCCCCAACGCCGACCATCGCATTCCAAAACTGATTGTCTCCTTCCATAAAAGTAACTTGTTCATTATTTTGTGTACTCATCCTGCCCCTTCACCCAAAAACGAACAATGGTGGCTAACGGCAGCCGCTTCTTCGCCACCGCCCTGGCAATCCTCCTCGCCAGCGAAAGGCTTACAACGGTAAACGCAACAGTGTTCGTCTGCGGAGAGTCTTATGACGAAGCCTCAGTCAACTGCACCGTCAACCCACCCTGCCCCACCGGCGATGGATGCCCCGCAGACAAGGGTACTTGCTTTGCCATGCCGGATACTTCTTGCTTCAGCCCGCCATCGCCACCCCCGACCGATTCGCCTACAACTGCCGCGCCAACCACTGCCAGCCCATCTGGATCGCCTACCATGGCCCCATTTCGTATTTGCGGAGCCGACTACGACGATGCTCTAGCGAAATGCCGCACGGCCGATCAGTGTCCTGATGGAGCTGGATGTTCTCCCGAGCATGCATGCTTTTCCATCCCGGTCTTACTTTGTCCTACGGAGTCTCCCACGGTCATGCCCACGCCAACTCCCATGCCCACGCCAACTCCCAAGGTATGTGGCAAAGACTATGCTGAAGCCGAGGCGAATTGTACGGATATGAATAAACGTTGCCCTACCGGAGATGGATGTGGAAACGACGAGGCATGCTTCAATGTTCCCACGAGTGTTTGCGGTTTGACAGAGGAGCCTACAGTCGCTCCGACGGACAAACCGACCGATAGTCCTGTCCAAGCTGCGGAGCCTGTGCCGACCGTTCCGCCCACTCCTGGACCTGTCAAAGTTTGCGGGGAAGACTATAATGATGCAATGGGGAACTGTCGCACTAATCCAGGTTGTCCTACTGGAGATGTAAGTTTTCGAATCATAAATTCCTTTGGATATATCTCAGCATTAATAATTGCGATCCTCATTTTCTCACGACTCGCTCATTATTCGATATTATTGAAACAAAAACCCAGGGCTGCCCCACTGGATTGGCATGCTTCGCCCTACCCGCTGGTTCTTGTCCTGAACCAGTTCCCACAACCAGCCCCGTTGCAGTGCCAGATATTGAAGTCATTCCTACGGCACCGACGCTAAGCCCGACCCCAGAATCCACACCAGAGGCAACGATTGCCACCACAACCAGCCGAGAACCGACTCATGAGCCTACAGACAGCCCCACAGAAGCAAAGGCCACGCCCGTTCCCACTGAGGTGAAGGTTCCAACCGTGCCAACTGAGCCGCCGACTCCTGCGAATATTTTTGTTTGCGGTGTTGATTATTCTGATGCTGCTACAAACTTTTGTACCAATACCAAGTGTCCTTCAGGACAGGTGAGAAATGTCTATATTGTCATTTGTTTCTATTTGCATAGTGATGGTCCAAATATAATTGATGTTCTCGCATACTTAATCGATGCTCTCTGTCTTGCCGTACAAAAAAACAGGGATGCCCTGATGAAGGTGTCTGCTATGCCCTACCCTACGCAGAATGCTCCACAGCGGATGCAACTTCCAGCCCTATTGGAGCCGGTGACACCAAGTCTCCGTCTACACCACCCACGACTGCAACTCCAACTGTTTCTCCAACCACCGTAGCACCCACTACTGCCAGCCCTACCAAATCACCCATCTTCAACAAATTCTTCTGTGGTGTGACGTACGCGCTTGCGGAAGAGAATTGCTGGGAAGCAGAGGCTTGTCCCTCTGGGTCTGGGTGTAGCATTCCTGGTGAGGCTTGCTTTGGGATTAGTTTGGAGAGGTGTTTGAGCCCCGCACCAACGGATGCACCAACGAAGAGTGGGCCCAGACCTACGGATAGTCCTACAGGAAGCCATGCACCAACCAGTCCGCCAATTACTCCCTCGCCATCGGAAAGCCCAACACCAAATCCTACAAAGGCCCCTGTTGTGAACACCCTCTTTTGCGGGGCGACATACCCTGAAGCCGAGAGCAACTGTTCTGAGGCGACCGCTTGTCCATCTGGAGGGTGTCCTACTGGAATGACTTGCTACTCTGGCATCATGTGCCCTGCCACGGCACCATTAGTGTCTAACTCGCCCTCAGCCACTAGTGTTGGCCAGCCCATGACTGGTCAACCTAGTCAAGGTCAGGTCTCAACAACTGGTACACCAGCTCCCCAGAGTTGGCTTGAATCCCTCGGCATCACGAAGGCACCCACATCCACACCTGTATACGAAAAATACTGTGGATTAAGCATGAGTGATGCATCGAATCGTTGTCTAACGACCATCCCCTGCCCCGAAGGAAAGAGTGATGTTTGCTCACCTGGCGAGAGCTGCTTTCCCATCCTTAACCCGTGCAGCAGTATTAGTGGTGTAACTCCACCTAGCCCTACTGTTACGTTCCCCACTGGTGTTCCTCCCACGCCTAACCCCGTGGTAGTAACCATAACAACCTCGCCCGTGGAACAAGCACCAAGCTTTGATCCCAACAACACGAGCTACTGTGGTGAGAGTTACACTGATGCCCTGATCAATTGTTTCAGCAGAACACCCTGCCCTACCATGGATCCGGCGGTATGTCCCAGTGGTCAGACGTGCTTTTCTGGGGTTACCGTCTGTGACACCC
>JALLBF010000397.1:0-10097 GCA_036939945.1 Thalassiosira sp. AJA248-18
GATCATGCTCCAACAATTCCGGCGGGCGCTTGGTGTGGCCATTGCACGAGGTAATGCAAAACACAAACTTGTCCGCCTCCACTACGTGAGAGCAACAGCACACGAGGCTGCTGCGACCTGCCGAGCACACCACGGAGATCATCGCTGGAAGCCAGCTCAGAATGGCCGGAGCAGCTGGTACTCAGAGCACACCCCGGAAGGCTACAGTACCTTCCAACAGTTCAGAAACGGATATGGATTCAGTGCACATTAGATGTGTACTGAACACATTTTTCATGGGGATTTATACTTGTACCGATGTACATATTTCACAATACCTAAAAGTAGCTACTTATAACCTAAGACTCCATTGCTACCTAGGTACCTCTATCATAATATTATTCATATCTCTCTCTATGAAGTACGTAATTAATGTGGGTAGGCACATAGGTACCTACGAACCTACCTACGAATGTAGATACGATAAGCTTCTAGAGAGGTATGGTATAGTACGATATGTGATAATAATATTATGTGTATTATTCTTATTATTTTGTATTTTTCCGGTCGGCGGTCGGCGGTCGGCGGTCGGCCTCATCGATCTCCGCTGCGCCTGACTTGCTGGCTTCAGGCCTCCTTCATCCTTCATTTCATCAGCAGCACTTCATCAAACTCAAACAAAGGTCCAGAGATTTCGCACGATTACATCAGATTACATCGCAACTTCGCCCCCAAAAGACGCACTTACACCAATGCGAATACGGAGACTGGTGCGCCTTCTGTACAGCTCACCAAGTAAGCAATAGTCACTCGTCGACATGACAAATAATAACAACGAAAACAATCCCTATGTCGTGAAATATTTCTCGTCGCACTATCTATCAGCAGCCATAATGCTCAAATCGGGGCGCATTGGAAACGTTCGAGTCCTATTGCGAAATGAAAAAGAAACGTCATTACCAACAACGGCTGATATGAATAATTCAATTAATAATAATGCTGACGATAGCAGCAGCAGCATCAAGAGCAAACGATCCATGGAAAACTACACAAGATTGGCATTATTGATCACACAAATATTCATCAATGCTGTCGTTGAAAAACAAGTTCAAGAACTAGATTCGTCCTCATCAAGAAATTTTGCATCTACTATTCAACTGGGTGATTTTTTCATAAATTTTGATCATGAACACAGTAGTAACCATGATGGAATTATTACTCTTATGGAGGGGGATATGAAGGGTGGGAGGTCACCTTCAAACATGATTGAAGCGGAGGAGCCATCTACATCTCCCAATACCAAGAAGTCTTCCATAATAAAGCAAGATATTCAAGCCCTTGGTAAAATCCTTTATTCTGTATTTTGTCATGGCCAACCCCTCCCGGAGGATATTTTAGAAGTACTATCCTCCCAAGAAGCCGATGAACACAGTGACCCCCCCCATGGCAGTGATGAGTTTCCAAGTTTTTCCACTGGACGTGCTACTAGAAGGCTCCGTGCTACACAGAAGACAATATTCGGAACACTCATTGAAAGCAAATCCCTTCCTAAAGCCATCTGTCGATTCCTCGCTGACATGATGGACACCAAGTCGGAAAAACCATTTGCATCATTTCAAGATGTCATGCTCGACTTGAAGCAAATGATATCCCAACCTATGATATTTCTACATGATGATGCGCATTACTCTCCTGCAGGATCAGGAGTAGGATTGCACTTTGGTCAAAAATATTATAGCCGAAAGGAAGAGGTGACAACTCTTATGAAGCTTGTGATTCAGATTATGGATCCATCGATTCGTTTGACGGGGGTTCAAGCTACCTTCATTTCGGGTATAGCTGGGTGAGTGTTTTAGTTGCTTATTGAAGCACCTTGATTTGATGTATATTCATTTAATCTGATTCACATGCATTGACCACATATTATACTAACTGACATGATACCATTTCGGATACGTTGCAGGAGTGGCAAGTCCAGCCTTGCTCAATGTATCACAGCAAATATATCAAGCCTCTCAGGATGGATTGTTATCAATGCCAAATTTGAGAGAAATATTGAGCATGCATCGAGGGGTATTGTGTCCTCCATGTTCAATGAGATTATTAACCATTTGGTGAAAATGAAGGAAAGTGGCATACCAGCCGAAGTCGCCTACAGTCAAAACTTATCAAAATCGATTCTAGACTCCATCGGGGCCGATAAGTTGTCTGGACTGGTGGATTTCTTGCCCAGCCTCCCTCTGTTATTTGATGACATTGTCCGAGTGCACGCGGAAAATGCTAACTGGCAACTCCCACTTGCATTGAAGGTCATTATTGGGGCAGTATTGGAATCGGGGAAGTATTTAATGATTTGCTGCGACGATCTACAGGTAATTTGAGAGTTTATCATAATCTCCATACTCTCTCTTTAGTTTTATCTAACCTGACCATGTATTCGCTGATGTGATCGTTTACAGTGGGCTGACAAGGTGTCGTTCTCTCTGTTAAGTGAAGTCCTTATCAATGTTGGTCACGAGCATAGCCATCATTGTCTTTTCATGGGCATGTTTCGTTCAAATGAGACTGACAACAACCACTCCTTTTATATCCAATACTCGAAACTTCGAGATAGCCGTAGTATCAGCGTGGCAGAGGAGATCAAGTTATCCAATTTGTCGAAGGAAGATGTCATTTGTATGATGATGGCCGAATTCCGGCTCCCAAGACGAATCGTTGCTGAGTTGGCTGAAGAGGTGTACAAGAAAACAACTGGGCACGCCTTCTTTGTCGTTGAACTATTGAACTCACTTCTACGAGATTCTGTTATTACTTATAGCACAGAAAAGTGTTGCTATGATTGGGAGGATCCTGTTATCATTGCGACGGGAAACACTGTCGCTGAGTTGATTGCTACAAACCTCAAGTCGTTGGCGCCAGAATCTTTGCAGATACTGCAAATACTTTCATGCTTTGGTATACAAACGGGTGATTCTTTGTTGCAAATATTGGAAACGTATCACAAAGGTATCAAGTGTTCCATTGATGGTTTTGTTGAGATGGGAATCCTCGATCAAGCAGGGCCAATAGTGATCTTCTCTCACGACTTGGTACACGAGGAAGCGTACAGGAGTATGACTCATGATGAGGGGAAAACGCTGCACATGAAAATAGGTCAATTTCTTGGCGCAACTGTTGATGCACCACCACTTGCTCTCCAGTCGGTGACGAGGGACTTTGGTCAGCTTCAAGTTGAGGACCAACCGATATTTTCTGGGAGAAATATGAAATCAACACTCATTTCCCTATCCTGTGACCAGGTCAACGCTGCTGGACCAGATTACGTTATCCATCCAAGTCAAATGAATACATGTGCCAAATGGAATCTATCTGCAGGACAAAGTTTTGCTTTCCAAGCCAATTATAGTGCGGCTCAATACTATTTCACTAATGGTATTTCATTCCTTGCTCAGGACTCTTGGTCCATTGATCAACTTCTGTGCCTTCAATTGCACCAAGGTGTAGTTCTGTCTTCATTTGCGATTGGGGATGCTGATAAAGTCGATCAGTATGCCCAAAAGGTGATTGATAATGTACCATTTGAGAATACTCTTGATGTCCAAGCTGTTGTCCTCAAGTCGTTGTGCAATTCAGAAAGACACGAAGAATGTGTCTCCAGGGGCATTGCCATACTGCGCAGGCTTGGGTTTCAGATCCCACTAGCTCCAACCCCTCAAAGCATAGGCATGGCCTTGGCAAGCGCTACCATTATGGCATCTCAGTATTCAAGTGATCAAATAGCCAGCCTTTGTCGTGAGAGCAAAGATGACTCAACCTATGATGCGGTCAGGATAACGGATGCTCTCTATATTTCCGCTCAGCATCTAAATTCTCCTTTTGTTCCACTGATAGCATGTGAGGCGGTCAATTTCTCCTTGCAAAATGGTTGCTGCCCAGAGGCTGCCATGTCTTTTGCAACCATTGCTTGGGCTAAAGTATTTTTTGAAAGCAATTTAGTAGGAGGCAAGTTGTGGTCAGTCTGGGCCAGGATTATACTTGAGAGCACTTCAAACACGAATATAAGTTCAGTGATTCGCACTGAAATCATGCTGGTGAGTACCATAGTTGATACAATATTCCAATCATATGAAACAACACTTTTGATGCTCATCCCTATTTTTTGCGTGCCCCAATAGCATCTTACGATTGACAATTATTTTGAGCCAATAAAGCATGTCGCCTCAAAACTGGACAATTGCTATCTAGAAGCCATGAAGATTGGTCAAAGTGACTGTGCCATCATGGCTCTGATTCACGTTTGGAGATTCAGGCTATGGGGAGGGTATAACCTCTCTTTGATAATGAATAATTTTGAAGAACGGCTGGAGCTTACTGTAAGCGTGAATGCATTTGTTGTTGAGCCCCAAATATATGTATGAATTTCCTTACACAATCTGTTACATCCAAATTGCGTTTCTGTCCAGGCAAAGCACAGTATCTTCTGTGCACAATTTATGACACTAGACGCCATGATTCTTATGGATCTAACAGGGATACCTATTGATTGCTCCTCTGTACCTGGATACTCAGTCTCCAACACAGATGACGATAGATTTGAGAATGAGTCCTCCAAAGACGACCGCTCGCTGTTTAACTTTTGTATCTGTAAAATGTACATCTGTTATTGGAGAGGAAACTTAATAGAAGCCGAGGAACACAGTCAACAAGCATGGACATATCCAATATCGAAGAATCCTCAGTGTTCTTTGATTTATCACACTTTTTACAGTGGACTAATCGCTCTTCAATTGCACCGCCAGGTTGGTGGCAATAATGATCAGAGATTAAAGCGGGGCGAAGCCGCCATGAAGAAATTTGAGACATGGGCTAATAAGTCCATGGCTGTGTTTGCTAACAAATGGCTTTTGTTGCAGGCAGAATATTCAACTTCTGTTGGTGAGCACGACAAAGCACAGCTATTGTACCTTGCTTCCATCAATGCTGCCAAGGACCATGGGAACATCCACGAGCTAGCTTTGGCCCACGAGTTATTGGGGAATTATTATTGCGCAAGGGAACAAGATTCAAATGAATGTTTTAGAACAGCAGTTTGTTACTATGAGCAGTGGGGGGCGACTGTGTTGGCCAAGAAGTTGAAGTGCAAACTCAATTTGAGCATGGATCCGGGTACAAGCGAAAAACTCCAACTAGGAACAACCAAGCACCCTAGAATATGTTGAAGCATAAGTCTAGAGGGTATTTATTGTGAATTGCAATATTGCATTTAGATGAGCAAATTTCATTCAAGTCATAACTTTGACCCAACTGGAACAGTACATGTGCAATATACCCTAAGATACCCTAGATGGCAATGTTTTCATGCTCAAATTTCAGCAAAAAGACAGGGAGGAAGCTGGTAAGTGATCAACTCAGGGGAAGTAAAGTTCGTTGTCAACTGAGGATAGTGTAACGCGGCATAACCTTTTTCTCTCCGACACAAGAGAAGAAATTGAAAACAATCAAGAAAATATTTTAATTTGGAGAACAGATAGACCAAAGAATATGCAATGAAAATACAATATATGAATAAAAGTGAAAGTGTATATCATTTAATTACAGAAAAAAATCTGGCCCAAAGATTGAAAATTTTGTCGCCTTCCGGTAGTCACCACCACTACCACCACCACTACCACCACCACCTTAAAACACATCATACTCTCCCCCCCATAATATATGCATATGTCACAGATGTTCTTTTTAATAATTGTACATGCATTTAGGACAAGTAGTCCTAACAATCTTCCACCCCCCAACGAAACCTTCACCGCCACCTCCGCTCGACAGCTCCTGCTGCTGTTCATCGTTAATATTGCTGTCATTCTTCTTCTTACTCTTTTTCTCACAATCATTGTTATAATCCTCTTCCTTCACCGCCATACAAACCATGGGATGATAATTACATCGTCCTGTGATGGGGTCAAATGGTACATCGTATACCATTGACGCTTTGGAATCTTGAGTTTCCAAGAATAATTCGTTTTTCTTCAAGGAGGAGGGTGGTGGTGACTTGGTGGTAGCAGTATTGGCATTGACCTTGTTACCATCATCAAGAGATAAAGAAGAACAACCAGTCGTATCCAACGTATCCAACGCCAATTGAGCATGCCTTGACAATGACGATCCTCTCGATCCTCTCCGTCGTAGGGGTGTCTTTTTACCATTCTTACTATTGCCCGGAGAGGAGGGGGGGTTGTGTTGTTGGAATGAACGCATTGCCGATGATACAATCGATGAATCGCAATCACTCAAGTCCGTGCTCAATGATGCCGTACTTTTCGTAACACTGCAATTTTCACCCCTGGATGTTAATCGTCGTATGCCAAATGACAAGGTTTCCATTCGATCGACCGACTGGCAGTGACGGATGCCTTTCGAACTTGAGACTAATGTATCTCGTACCTTCTTATGAATCATTTTGGACATGCGTGCTCGGGATCGTCCTCGTCTTCTTGGTGTTGATGTTGCTGTGGTTACTTCGTTATTGTCGCGAGCTGGAGGAGAAGATCGTTCTTCTCGAGATGCGCCTTGACGTTCCCTGCTGGTAGTACCTGGAGTACCACCGCCGATAGCAATAGCAATAGCCGTATCATCGTCATTCTCATTATCGTGAGAAACACGAGTTTCCGTAGAAGAATTCAAAAATGATTTCCTTGTTAGCGAATAGGAGGATGAAGCTCGGTTGTTATCTGAATTATTTTGAAACCTTCTCCTACCCCGAGCAGTAGATGAAGTCGTTGAATAATCTTGATGATCCAAATTATTAGATGGGATGGTGGGAGGAGATTTGGATGATGAATCCTCTCTTCTGCTATTGTTGTTCTTTGCTCCAACATAGGAGGAGGATGATCTCGTACTACCGCCATTGGAAAAATTGCCCCTACCACTTCGTGCATATGATGTAGTCTTGACATTATCACCATCATTATCGTAATAATCAGCTTCTTCCTCCGCCGTCAAGCTATTGATGGATGATGTCGACTTGGACAAACCACCACCACGTTCACGTCGCGCCAGTCTAGCAGCAGTAGTTCGAGTTGATCGACTCTCACGGACCAATTCATTCCTCACATTCAATTCATCCAAATAATTGTATATTTGATTGCATACTGAGTTGCTACGGGATGTGATTGCTGAATGTGTTTTGGAATCATTCACGATACCCCTGGTCGATGATGACGATGGCAATGGAAGGAGGGAGGAGTTGATATAATTGCAAGCGGCGATGGAGTCATCGGATCGCGTTCGTGCCCTAATCGTTGATGATGTTTTTCTTCTATTGCTTGATAATAATGATGAATCATCATCATCTACCAAGACCAAAGCCCTGCTGCTGGTGCTGCTGCCGGATACATGATTATTTTTGTAGGCGTCAATGGGATTCAAACTGTATGTATCAATGGGAGTTGAACATGCTCTCCTTAGCTGTTGCAGCTGTTGCTCATTGTTATTGTGGCAATCGTGAGTAACACCGAGGCTACTGACACTTCTCGTCATCTTTTGTGGTGATGGCTTTTTTTGTAATGGCAATACTGCCGACGATGGTGGACGGCCGCGTCGAGGAGGTGGTGGTGGAGGGGGAGGCGGCCATGGCTGCTGCTGCTGATGTGTCGTAGTCAAACTCAAACTCATACTGCCGTCAACGCCAACAGCAACCAAATCGGACGTCGATGATCTTTTGGAAGGAGGGGGGGGTGTCCTCGGAGGGGGTGGCGCTGGTGGTCGAAAACTATTGCCGCTATTGCTGACAATGCTGCCGCATACCGAGGAGTTGCTCCCGCTGACGACGATGCTGCTGTTGCTGCTATTGTTGTTGCGGCCACCACTGCCACTACTCCTGTTGTTATGATGGCCATTATTGGAGGAGCGTCTTCCATAGTTGTTGTTATGTGCGGTGCCATTGTTGTTGTCTCCGCCAAATCCTCCAGAGCTGAGTTGAAAAAAGATGGAAACAAAACATGTGAGGCGATTTTCTCGATCAAGACAGACAAAAGACATGAACAAGTGAATGACCAGAATCCTGGGCCGTCTCTCTCAATCTAAAGGAAACGGAAAAATAAAAGGCAAGGACTCAACCCGTCCAGAAATAGAGTAACCATTCAATGAAGCAAGATTCGGTCAAGCAGCCAATCAATCAAGGCCAGCCTATCCCACAAAACAAGAGGTTACGCTTTTCCAATGAGTTGTTTCGGCAAAATATTGCATCCCCGCTTCCTTGTTTTTGAACCCAGGCCTCAATCAAAAATGGGAGCTTATATATACAGAGTCACATGAGCTCTACAAGCTTTTGTCGCAACAGTGAGCACAAAAGGACATGTCAAGCAACCATTCAAATAAAAAACCTAGCTGTAATCATATTTCAAATCAAGCCAGATCCAGTAAAAAGCTAATATATATCTCAAGTCAAGTCTTTCCAGAAATGCAGCCATCTCTCCCTTTGCGGTAACCAAAGATAATTGTACGACAGATATATCTTGGCAGAATATAGTGACGATTTTTTTGCCAACATATATTTCTAAACGATACCCCTGATGGAAGCTCCCTGAAATTAAAGCTCCGTTGTTTGGAACTTCTTTATAAAAAAAATGAGCTACAACAACATGTTCCCACAATAGTGTGTAATTTTGCCAAACTCGTCAAACAAAGCAATCATGCATCCAAACACCCCCAACAAAAATCAAGTCACGTCTTTTTCATCTTGAGAAAAATCTCTCTCCGCCAGCTCTATACAACAAAAAAGCATAGCTCACACTCACCTGTTACCCATTCCTTTACTACTACTTGCGCCACCCATTCCTCCACCCATGCCACGTTTTGCGCCCATTCCACCGCCCATTCCGTTGGTGGTGGTGGTGTTGGAACGAGCAGAGCTATAGCTGACAACGCTACCACCACCGCCACTCATCACGCTTCCGCCGGTGGATAAGCCCCGTTTTACTGGCGATGACCTACTCATCCTATTGTTATTATTACCATTATTTGAGCTTTGTTGTTGTTGCTGCTGCTGCTGCTGCTGCCTGCTGCCGTTGGTGTTGCCGCCTGATGTCGATTGTTGCTGCCCCCGTCTCGCTGGCGGGGACGAGGGGGTCGTCGTGTTACCATTATTATTGCCGGTGCTGCTGCGACGCGATTGATAATATGGCTGCTGCTGCTGCTGCTGTTGCTGCGGTGGCGATTGGGGTTGCAGCCGGCCGCTGCCACTGCCACTACCGCCACTGCCGCCGCCGCCACAGGGGATGCAATAATCATAATAGTTTGGCGGAGCCACCGGCTGAGTCGTTCTTTTATTGGGTGACATTATATGATATTATGGGGCTCTCTCTTGCTCTCACTCTCGTCGACTCGTCGACGACGGTGACCCTGTTACCTGTGATCCTTTTTTATCACCCTCTATTGATAATTATTGATATGCATCTCTTCTTGCTTTTGGTGATGATAGAGTGCGGGGACCGACCATCTTAGTCTTAGATCTTGAAGGGCGCGGGCATGGCTGAGATGTAGGTGTATCGCAGGCTATCGCAGGTCTACGATAACGTACATAGGTATGTAGGTAGTTCTCTGGGTAGGTTCAGGTAGGTAGGTAGATAGATAGATCTCTGTTGTTCTTTGTTAGCGCTTGGCTGGGAAGAAACTGAAGAAACCAACAGATAGATAGGTACATGGGTATCTCTATCTCTAGTATGATTGAGTCTTCTCTATCTTGAAGCACGCATGAATGAACAATCGTGTATCGTACGACATATCTCGAGGCAGGGCGATATCGATAGGATTAACCCCTGAGATAAAAGGTCCATGGATAAAATTGCGTGTTTGATACATAGAGTTTTAGGGTTTTCGAGTTCATACCTTAGGGTTCATTCAGCATTCGGCATGTCTTCACCGCGCGCGCGCTCAGAAAATGTCAGTGTCTCTTACATACCATACGACTGTGCTGTGTCTCTCTCGCTCGTGATAAATAAAACAGATAAAAATGATACAGAAGTTGACTACGTTGAAGCACATAAGGATACAACGGGTAGGGGGCCGCCAGCGCAGTGCATGCACTACGACAAGGCCGTTTTCACTACAATTCTAATCCATGT
>JALLBF010000398.1:0-10124 GCA_036939945.1 Thalassiosira sp. AJA248-18
AAGTATCCTGCAGCATTATCTTGCGTAAGGGCAGCATAGTGGGGAATTGATATCACCTCCTCCCCACTAGATATGTCTTGTGTGCTGAAGACGCCTCTTCCAGCGACGCTCTCGGGCGTCGTTCGGACTTCGGCGGCTGGACAGTCAATGCCGATCTCCTTGCACCAAGAATTGAATTCGACATCTTTGTTGTTGTTTTTGATTGAAGAAGCGAGACAAAAAAGGAAGAACCCTTTCATATTTCCTCACCACATAACATAAAACACCTTTAGCCCTTCCGCCCCTATTGCCTATGCCGATGTTTTAGCCGATATTATGGGCGGGGGAATCCCGAGTGCACCCCAAGCACCACCTACCACCGTTACATACGCACATGAGTAATGAGGAATGCTGAATGGGCATCAAATTTTTCTTGAAAAAAATATTGTGGAGGGTGGAAGCTGGAAGCTGGGTGGAAGCGTTTTGGCAGCGCTAATGTAAACCGCGAAGCCTAGTTGTCGATTTTTGTTTTTAGGAAACATAAAATAAAACATCCTGTAAAACGAACAACCCTAAAAGAACGCGAGCTCCTCGCGAAAGAACTCGCGCGCAAGCCAATAAAAAATCCATCCAAAAAAAAAATCGCCACGAACTCCCGCATAAAAAACGAATGACCATGACAACAATGATGAATAGCAACGTGCCGGCAACGCTCCTCCCCGCGGCGAAAGCCTCCGGACGATGCCCCCCCTCCCTAATCCGCAACGACCAAATCATCGAGGGAGGCGTATTCGAGATGGCCATGCTCCGCGCCTTGGACCGGACGTCGCAAGGTGAGTTGCCTTTTGCCACGTCGGAATTGGTACTGCTTGGATTGCTATGCCGCCATGGCAAATGGGGGCTCTTTTGGACTGTTGCGCCATTGCAATTCGGATCATTTTATCGCTTTACCCTGAATTTATTCCAACTGGCCTTTGGGTGATGGGCTGTGGCGGGGATGGTTGGATTTTGGACGGGCTGATGATTCGCGCGTGATTGGTGATGGGCTGCCTTGCCTGTCTTCTTGTTGGATATTCTTCACGTCAATTATTTCTCACCGCGTTGTCTCCTTCCCGACCCTCTCTTGTTTTTTCTTTAGGTTTGATTCTCAGCTCGGAGCTCAATGCTACCGAAAATTTTACTAGCGCCATGAAGGTGAGTCGTTGACTTCGTTTATTTTTTATTTTGTGGGGATATTGATATTTTCGACGAGGAGTGGGGGGGGGGGATAGTGCACGGCGAATAGATCTATTGGAAATTTGTCTGCTCGGGGATCTCCGCGTGAATATGTCTTAGGAATACTTGTCGAGAACCGATAAGGGTAACAGATTCGAGAGTTTGTTGTTCGGACATGAAAGCTGTGATGGGGGATGGGGGGAGGGGGGTGGAGGTCCACTCTATGAGTCTCGTTAGAGCATTGGCTGAGCAAGAGCGCAAGAGCTGCCATCGTCATCAAGAGCCAGCATCTAAGATGAGAACTGTGACGAGGGGGGTTCTGCGAATGAAGAGCCAGCAGCATTTCAAGAGAAATCTCACATGGGAACCAACAGCCTCGTTCCGCCCCCAAGCCAAGCTTAGAAAAAATCGTAAGGGCCGTCATCGTCACCAAGAGCCAGCATCTATGAAGAAAACTGTGATGAGGGGGGGGGGGTTCTGCGATTTGAAACTGCCGGCAAGAGCCAGCAGCATTTCAGCGAAATCTTACATGGGAAACCAACAGCCCTAGCATCGTTTCGCCCCCAAGCCAAACTTAGAGCAAGATGAGACCCAGTAAATGTCAACTATGGGGGTAAACAGTGTTAGGGGGGAACTCTCATATCTGGCCTCGAGCCAACATGGTACGATAAATCCAACATCTCCCCACTCTGACATGGAGAACTCAAGGTCCGTCGTCGTCAAGTTAAGAAGCCGAAAGCTTGCTTACCATCAAAACGATGGACATCCGAGTTTTGCCTTTGCCATTCTCTATCTGCGGCCGCTCTGGGTGTATTATAGAATTCTTCGTCAAATCCATTTTGGTATCAGTTCCCGCATCTTATTCTGGTTATCACAAATCCGGGTGTAGCTTGTGTCTCCTGAACCCTGTGCTGGTGAATAGCGGACAGCGACACCTGTCATGTGGTGGTTTGACGGCGAGTTGTTCGTTGAGTAAATAAATTTTCTGCCTGATGAATCTCAACATCTTATGGCAGTCATAGTGGTGTTTGCACGCGCACTGATCAACTTCACTGAGGGAACATTAATATGGGTGACAATAGGCATGATTTATTCTTGCAATATCAAAACAAAACAGTATTCACAGCTCTAGGTAGCTAGGTAGACATGTACTCCAGAAGTTAGATACTATGACCCGTATTTCGGTCTTCCGAGAACGCGGCGTCCAACACAGTTGAGCCGTCAGTCCAGCCATTCAATTCTTAGACAGCTACACTGTACCCCAAGTTGAAAATGCTCTCCGCCAAGCCAGGGGATGCTGTCCTGATCCTTTCTCTGGGAAGTTTGGGGTACTGGCTCCGCTCAGATGAAGGTGTGAGATTCCATGACAGGTGCGGGATGTCAGAGAGTTAGGTGACAATAATTCGCCTCGGTGTTCAGTACATCGAGTTCTATCAACTGTGGTGTAAGAAACCCGCGTCTTGGGGACACTAGCCTGAACTGTATTGACAGTGGCATATGTGGAGCTTCACGGATGGGGTGCGCCAGCTCACCCGTGGAAATCTGGCTGAATGAAAATATAATCCCTTATCAGGCAACCAAATATATTCAATCCAGCTGCGAAATGACCATACCATAGTCTTTTGGAGGTTCTGTTGGAATACCTCTAGTCGTTCCCTGTTGCTGTTTCTGGATACCGGGGACAAAGTTCTTTGGGTTCTATCGAATGTGCACTTGTGGAGAGAATAATTCCTTGTCTGGCAACCAATTATTTCAACCTGACTGTAGATAGCATAGTCTATTGATGAGATTGCGTCCCCATAGTCTAGCTTTGGATGCACTTTAAATGTGGGCAGCTCCCATATTAGTATTTGGAAAGTCCTTACCTCATATTTGTTTTTGCTTCATCTTCCTTTTCATGACAGATGGCGTCTGGCACTTCAGATTCTCGTACCCTAGAACAACGCAGATGCCTCCTTCTAGCTGCGATTGGTTCTACTGCAGAGAAAATGCCTAATAACTCAACCCTGAAGAATCTTCTGAATGCAAGTGTGTTAGTCACAATCAAGTCGTGGTTGGATGATATTCTGGCCAGCAAAGTCGGTGGAATGGATCTTCTGCTACATCTTTTGAGTAACATCATTCCCCTCCCAGTCACAAAACAAATGGTGACGACCTCACGACTTGGCAAGACTGTGTCTTCTGTGGAAAAACACAGTATTTGTGTTGGCACTGCAAATGAAGCTTCAATCAAAAGCAGGATCCAGCAGGTGAAAGAGCGCTGGAGTGCATCTGTGAAAGCCTTGAAAAATGTGAGTATTCCTTCGTGGCTACACTTGCAATACTCTCATTTAATTCAAGACGATATTCATGATTTCCTTTCTCTCTGCTCACGTTAGGGTTCTAATACTGTGACAAAGGCCGCAGCAAAGCGTCCTCCAGAGGAAGATATTCCTCCAACAACTAAAAAAGCTAAGCGAGAAGGCTCCTCATTATCGAATTTGTTGAAAAAAGTTGAAAACACAAATAATGTGGCGTCCTCCTCCACCATGTCTGCAAGTGAAACTGCTCGTCTGAAGAAACAAGAACATGATGCAAAGCTTAAGGAACAGCTTGCGATTGCAAATGCAAATTCAGGAGAGGTGAAAGAAAACGCAGGTGAGTCAGCTGATTCTGCACAGGATTCTAGTTTTTCTCTTTAGGCTAACCTGATATTGTGCTTTTCTGTATCGTGGCCATAGATTCACCTACAAAAAAGGATGCACGGCGCATACACTGGGCAGATAACAGTGGCCAGGCTTTAGTAGTTTCAAAAGGAGGGAAGACTGAGACTGATGCTCCCAAGAAATCTGAACCGGAAATAGCACGGAAGTCGCGCTGGTCCGAAAGAAAGAAAAAGGACATCGCACACGAAAAGGAGTTATTGCTGCAGTCTAGGCAAGTATTTCAATAATTCACATTTCTCTGCCAGTAGATAGTATCGGCTTTTGCTGACAACGCACCTCATGACTTCAATATTACAGAAAGGCCGGCTCAGTAGACAATGACAAAGAAGATATGCTGAATGCGATGGCGATGATGGCAATGTGGAAACAACCTCAACCTCTACCTCAAGACAATGCAAACCCCCCAGTCCAGGTCACATCTAATGAATGTAAGGTTCAAACAAACCGCATGATCACAACCCCAGCAGTCAGATATTCGTCGGAGAATGAAGTGCCAATCAGCCCCACACTTCTCAGCGAAGTTGAAAAGGCTTTAGAACTTAGTTCACGCATTAGTTCTGCCCCAAATGATATACCTTTTTTCGCTCCTCAAGCAGTGACTACCACGGCTAATGCTGCAGTGTTCAATATCCCCCCAGCATTTCCTCCACAAGCCCAGCCTAATGTTAACGTGTCTTCAGAGGCCACCTTAGAGACAGTCTTAATGATGGGTCTCCCTTTGTTTTTAGTTGGCTCAAACCTGCTGGCTCTTCAAACTCTTGCTGCAAACCCAGGACTTCTTGCATCGTTCAAAGATGTAAATGGGGTTTATAAGCAGCCTGAACTCATTAATCTTGTACAGACCTTGACTCAAAATGTTGCCCCTCAAGCAAGCCAGCCGAATCACATGCCTGGATATGCTGCAGTCAATGCGTTCCAGCCAACTCAAAATTTCTATCAACCACCAAGTGCACCAGCATTCGCCCAGCCAGAGCCAGCACCACTACCGGGTACACGGGGTTACCGAGGCGACCAGAACGTTGGCGATGCCAACCTACATCTCAGTGGTTACGGACCAACAACCAGCAATGAGCAGATCATAGCAATGTTCGCACCATACGTTCATGTTACTGAAATTGTGAACAAGAGTGGGTTTTCTTTCGTCAACACACGTGATCCCGATGGAGCAAAGAGGGCAAGGGAAGCCCTTAATGGGTCTCTCCTGGGAGGGACGCCTTGTCGAATCAATCCTGCCACAAGGAAGACTAGGAACCCAAACTTTGGCGGCGGAGGAGAAGGACCACCTGCTATTTCCGCGGGGCTCGAATCACTTCCAAGGAACAGTATAGGGCAAGTTGATTATTCACAGGTCAAAGACGACCGCGGAAATCCAGCTACAAAGAATCTGTTTGTTGCAGGTTATGGACCGGTAAGTTCGCGATACATTACTTTATCTAGATCTTGGAGTGGTTCAATCTTACATTGTGGTCTTTGCTTCTTCTTTTTCCCAGGGCACAACGGAGCAACAAATCAAAGATATTTTCGGTCAACATGCTACTGTAATCTCAGTCATAATGAAAGGCACTTTCTCTTTTGTGAACACTGATAATAGGGACGCTGCAGTTATTGCCCGATCGTCCCTTGGCGGACAACAACTCAATGGCGGAGTGATGAGAATCAACTTTGCGAAAGAAACAGGGCGGCTTGGAACTAGCTTTGACTCAACGTACGGCCCAGCATCTGGTGGTTCAACTTATGGAAGATACTGATAAAAAATTACTGAGTTACACTGATGAATGCCGTTAGTATCGAGAATTCTTTCTTTACAATACTAAGAAACTGGATACGAAAGGGTTCTTTCTTTCTTTGGGGGTTATGTTATAGAATTCACAGTTAGGACACATGCTTTGATTGTCTCGAATAATGGGGGAGCTTGTGCCTATTTGGGGTTCTGGGGGACATGAAAGATTGAAGCGAAGTATTGTGAAAAACCATGCTTAAAAGTAGGTAGGGGAAATGCATCAAGGTAGCTGGTGAATCTTGAGTTTGAAATGGTTAGATATATGAACAATTATCTAGCATAGGAATGCACAGTAAATAATAGCAAATCCTAGATTTACCTGTTTCCAACCACCGCAACTGATGATTTATAAACACAGTTCGGGTTCATCTCTGAGTTTAATACTTGTAAGTCTTTTTTTTTTTTTTTTTTTTTGTTTTTTTTTGTTTTGGGCTAGCCATGTGAAAAGACATGCTTTCCATGGAAGGTGTGATACAGGTAGTGTAGATGAGGATTCCCTTCCAACAGACTCCTCCAAGAATTTATTCTGAGCTGTCACTTCATAGCAGAAGGAAATCACCGGCTGGTCAGTACATCGACCTCAATAGTCTTTGCTCTCCCTCTCTCTCCTCTCTCTCTCGAGAGAGGAACATAAAACAAGTCGATAATATTATTTTCAATTGAAATTTTACGCGGGCTTGCGCCCTTTTCAGGCCCTTTCGCACGCAATATCACCCGCCGTTTGCTTTTCGCTTTTGGTTTTGTGGGCTCGCTTCATCTTCTTCATCCCTCATTGTTTGCTTTTGGCTTTTGCCGACGTCGTCATTTATTGGTTGCGATTGGTTGCCTGGTTGCCGGTGTAGAATCAACGCGCAGTGCTCTCGGTGGCAGTGGCGGCAGTGGCAGTCATTATCATTGTATCGGGTCGCAACAACAAAATGGTGAACATCTCCGCAAGGCGGGGCAGCGGAGGCACCTCCCAATCGCGCTATCGCCTCCGACGCATTGTCCTCGTCTCCATCATCATCACCATCGCATTCTACATCCTCTCCCTCCGTCGTTTCATCCTCAACAAAAACTCTCACAATAAACCACACTCAAACAATGATCCAGTGCATCAATCACTAAATAATGGTGGTGGTGGCGAAGCGTCGTCGTCATCGCTGCAAATACAACAATATCAAAAAGAAGACGAACCCACCGCAGTCATCGCCCACGCCATCTCCCTCATCAAATGCACCAAGGGATCAAGCGTGACGGGATTTCTCGACGCTGCCGCAATCTTTCGACATTCCATACACAAAAACTCGATACATTACACGCCGCCAAAGAATGACAACTCCACAACAGCATCTGCACCACCGTCGAGATACTCTTACAAAATGTATGGAATTGTCCACACATCATGTCAGGACCATGCCAAGGTCCTCGAACGTTTGGGATATGAAATATTGGTACGGGATCATCCAGTGAAGAAGGAGGATATTCAGGGTGAATGGTTGCGGAATCACATTGAGGCGGAGAATTGTTGTGGTAGTGCTGAGTTTATCAAGTTGTATGGTGAGTGTTTTTCTATAATTTTTGTGTGTGTAATATGTTGTATTTATGAATATACTTTCGAAAGACTTGAATTGACGAAACACTTTTTTTCAAACCCCCTTGCTCATTTATACATGGTGGCCAATAAATAAACAACAACAACAATTCTATCACCTACTCTCAGCATACCACCTGACAAACCATCCCATAGCCGTACACTGGGACATGGACGTGGCAATACTAAAACCCCTCGATGACCTATACGACGTCATGATCTACCCATCGACACATCCACGTAATATAGCGGCACGGAAACGCATCGAACGACAGCATCCGGAGGAAGTGTGGCCGGAAAGGGTGGATGCTTTTCTTACTAGGGATATTACGAGTGCCAAGCCTTGGGAACGTGTGACGGGTGTTCAGGGTGGGTTTTTGGTGGCTAGGCCGGATCCTGGTGAGAGTAGCACAGAAGGGGAAAATATATATTTTTTTGTTGTTCTGCATGTTGCATTTTCTTTGAGTGGAGGATCATTTTTTAACGTTGTGCTCATTTGTTCGTCACCTAAAAACCGTGAAAGCTGTTTTTGATGCCTACATTGATTTCATCAAAGAAGGTAACTACAAAGGTGGAAGAGGGGACAGAACAGGGTAAGGATATTTTTTTTGCTCTTGTGAATGAATCGTTGTCTGTTCAACTTGTATGTATGCACGGTATTTACTAATAAAAAACATGTTTCTGCTTCGAAAATAATACCAGTTGGGCTGGGTTGGGATATGGTGGCTTCCAAGGAGCCATGGCCTACCAGGGTGCTGTTGCCTACTACTACGACCAGCTTCGTCCCAACACCGCCGTTGAATTGAATGTCTGCCGATGGAATCAAGTCGCGGCGGATGTAATTTGGAGAGGTCCCGAGCGAATGAACGAACATCATTTACAATGCAGGGAGCATCCACGAACTACCCTTCCTGATGGCAAACCTGATCATGCGTCGAATACAAAGTGTGAGGACTGCAGGAACACTCCCATCAAGGCAATCAAAACGGCACATTACACGGCATGCAAAAAGCCATGGGAATGCACAATAGCGCATCCACGAGTGCCCAGGGATAAGAGGCAAAAATACCGGTTGGAAAATTTGGTAAATGTTACGTATTGCATGAATCTTGTGCGCGAATGGTTCGAGCTACGGAGGGAATTTGAGACAGCGTTGGAAATTGCCTCCGATGGGCAAGTCAAGCCTTCATCGAGAGCGGGCGCGTATGAGGATCAGTACTTTTTGGGATATTGCCATAGAAGTGGGGGTTACATTGCAATTGAGCCGCCGCCAGATGATTTTGATATAAAGAAGATGTATGGGTTGTAAAATGGCATTCCTTCACCAAAGAAAAATACAAAATTCTAGAAAGCAACATACACAGAGCTCCTTGGCACACTGGAGACCTGTCTCGATGAAAAAAATGATTTCGCATTCATCTAGTTCAAGAGTAGGCACACAAATAATTTTCTATTGCATGGTACCCTGCCACCATCAGAGCACATTTTATTTCCAAGTTGCAACTAAATGATTCATCGGTAACTGTAATCAATTGGGGTCAGCCGCTGCTTTCTTGGATTGTGTATTGTAAAGAACCAAGTCTTCCGCCAGAGTCTTCTCTATGTATGCATCTCATTCTATACAGATGGAAAAATTAAATACCAGCATAGAAACTACTTCGATAATTCTACCGATGTGTCAGACACTGCACAGCCTTCCTCTACCACACCACTAGGCCTGCAGTTTCTTTGAAATGATTTTCATGATTCACGTTGCTTGAAATTTGTTCATTAGTAGATTTTTTCTAATTTTGATGCCCACAGATCAACACCATTAAACTTTGGAGGACTGTCTCCTTGTACAAAAGCACCAAATTTCCCATTGTTATACTTGCGCCAAATGCCAAAGCCAAGCCTGCGTATTGACCAAGAAGCAAATGACAATAAGTATTTGTGATGTGACAATAAAAGTACATATTTGTAGATATCATTTTCATCCAAACCACTCACCTTCGGAGTTCATGAAGATAATCTCTGCTGCCATTTTGGCAATTCTGTGCATAGTTATGCCAAGTTACCTTTATCAAATTAATTTTACTCGCCAACCTTTCGCCCATACCTTCAATCATGTCACATTCAAGCCCCTGAATATCCATATGAACAAGTTTAATGGCATTCTGCTTGATCTTCTTGTCGTCCAATAAGGAGTCTAAGCGTTCCAAGTAAACCGGGACCTTGATATCCCCTTGATCCGATATTTTCTTAGAAATATCAATATTTTTTATCGATGCCGCACTTGCAAGGGCGACTGGGTAAAACAATACACGGTTCTGAAGGGACTTGTCAAGATTCAAAATTGTCTTTCTGATGCTGTATATATTCAACGGATGGGGTTCAAAGGCAATGATATTTACGTCTGTCTCGAGAAGCATCTCCAATATGCAGGCGCCGCGGGTGGATCCAATGTCCAAGTAAAACGGCAATTCCATCGAGTCCTCCTCTTCATACATCATATCAACGAAGTCTTTGCCGTAATCACATTTGAGGGTAGCGTCATCATCAATGCGGCCACAGATTTGGGTTTTCATTCCAGATGAAGTAGTGAATGTCATCCAATCGCAACTGTATCTTAATTCGTCTTCAGCAGAAATAGGATCCTCCCAGTTGACCACAACCCAAGAGTTGCGATAGCCTCCCTCCAATCTTTTGGTAATGCCAAATGTTTCCGCTACCAGCTTGGGTAGAGATTCCGCCCCTTTACGTGAACCATCGCCCTGTTTGTAGCCATTAAAACCCCCACCACTAGTATTCTCACCGTAGCCGCGGGGAGGGACTGCTCCAGCGCCACCGAAACTACCAGCCCCAGGTTGGAGAAAATTATCAACCGCACCAG
>JALLBF010000399.1:0-10105 GCA_036939945.1 Thalassiosira sp. AJA248-18
GGAGGTTGACCTTGAGGAAGAGCCAGTGGTTGCCGTCCTTGTTGATCGGGACATACAGGTCCTGGAGTGACTGGATGCCCCCTGGGATGCGGTTGCTCCAGCGGTGGACCGCGCTAAAGTCATATCTGTTTTGAAGCAGGCGTTTGAAGAAGAAGGAACTGAAACAGTGGCAGTCAATGCTGGTCGGGAGGAGGAACTTCTTCGCCACATAATTAAGCACCTTGTCATTGAGCCAAATCCCCTCGTTGAGTGTCGAGAAACTGCGCTTGCTGACACTGTCCCCTCCGTGGGCCGCGATACATGGGTTGAGGAGTGGGCCTCCTCTCCGTCGGGCCTTTGGGCGGGAAATGAGTTCGGTGAGTTTCTTGCGGTCCTTCACAGGGATGCCGGGGACGTCGAAGATTCTGAGGCAATCATGCGCGATGGCCTCGATTGTGAGCTCGATGGACGGCGGAGGGGCGCGCACCAAGGAGGAGTGCTTTCGCCGTTTGTGTTTTTGCGGTGATGGCATTTACCCTCCGCTTGGCTGTAGTGATCTCCGCCTGCACTTCTTTCTCCGTGGGCGCTGTTGATTTGCCTGCATTCTCCACGACCGGCCTGCTTGCCGCGGGAGTTGTAGCTATGTCGACCCGCGCCCGCTCGTCCGCTGCCGCGCCCGCTTCGTCTTTGCATTGCTGGACTGCCGAGGTAGGGAGTTGGGTGAATTGGCCACCCCGCACTATCTCGTTCCAACTGGTGGTTGCTCCATTCATCATGTTTTCCGCGCGTTCCCCTGCCTGTCGGGCTGCTATATTTTGGCGTATAGCGAGTTTTGTTGTTTCTCCATACTGCTGTTGTACAACTCCGCCGGTGCAATTTCCAGTAGGCACCGGCTTTCAGGTGGGGGGGAGGGAGGTAAGCCCAAGATTGAGCTGACGTTCGACTTTGTTGAGAACCTCCCGTCGGGCCTTCACCTTGATGGTGCCGTTGGTGTGGTGGTGCTTGGTGATGTTGCGGTAGATCCATTGCGAGTGAGTCATTTAAAATAGCTAGTCAATCAAGCCACGCATCCACGTGTCGATCGTGAGCTGGGCCGAACAGTGGAGTAGGTAGAATTCCTGCAGCCGGCGGATTGGTAGGGCAATTTTTCCCTCCGTAAAATGTCGCCATCCGATCTTATCCTGCGCCGCTGCCAGAGTGCACATGTGTGGAGTCTTTTCTCCGAGCTCGCTGATCAGTACTCAGTACCCTGCCGCGATCCCGTAAGTGCTCCGGTATCCATTCACGTAGTCCGGGGTGCGTGAATGAGTCGGACAGCCATTTGGTGAGGGAGTTGATGCTGTGATTCGGTTCGGCCTCATCCGAGCATTGGTTAAGGTGCTTGGCGTCCTCTATCTTGGTGCCGCAGTTGGGGCAACTCTTATCAGCTTCCTTATCCCGTCTGCCAATCATCTCTCCTGCCCCACAGTATCCAGAGCCAGAGCATTGTTTTCCGTACCATAGTTGGTACATTTTTGGTTTTCGATCTAGCAGGGTGCGAAGATCATCCCTCACGACTTGGTCAAAGGCTGCCTTGTCAAGTATGCCCTCGTGGGCGTAGACTTCCCTTGCCCTTGCTCGCCCTAAATGATACCGCAAACCGTGGAGGAGGCCCGAGGTTTGTTTTCCCCCGTTTAAGAACACCGCCATGTCTTCCATGGGCAGTGTCGTTTCGGTGCTCAGGCTGCTTCCTATGCTGTCCACCACCGATGCCTTCGCCTGTTCATCGCAGAAGACATTTAATTGTGCCTCCAGAGATAACGTATCTTTCTGTTTGTGGTCCTCTTGGTGGGCTTTGACGTGGTGGCGAATAAGGAAGGGGATGATGTCATTGGGTGGATGTGAAGCCGCCTATGACACCAACGCGAAAAAGAGGGGCAAAGTTTGTTGATTGGTCGTCGACCGACCGCGGATGAATTGGCTAGGTATGTACCTAGCTAACCGTACATACCTAGATCTCGTGGTCCCAGCCCTCCATCGCGATCGCGCACAACCTGTGATGAAAACCTGTCCGGAGAGATGCATGCCACTACAAAACCGAACAGAACCAGCACGCCCATTGTCCTTGCCAAGGACCATTCAACCTCACATCCCTTTAGCCCGACGCCTTTCAGTCATCCAACATTGTCATTGTCCTCGAAGAGGAAATCACACTCCCCCGATTCCACACACCTCAGCCAAGCGTATACACCTTTCACCCGAGTTGATGGTGATGGTGCCAATGTGTAGCGGAAAACGAGGCGGTTTGAATGGGGCCCAGCGGCGTGGTTGTATTTGCCGTGGTTGTGATTTATGGGCCCCGTTGAATGTGCTGATGGGCGTTGTGTACCCCCTCCCTTTGTCGGGTTGGTTCTTTATCTTTAGTCGAGGTTTAAGGTCATAGTAGAGCACGGTCATACTATATGCCTTGGTTGGATAGAGAGGAGGACGAGAGCTTCATCTTGTGGTGTGGTGTCTCGGCTTGATTGGCTGCCCCCCCCCCCCCACCCCCCATTGCATCTTCTTACAACATCATATGTGATTCCTCGTCCTCAAAAATGAATGGAAGTTGTTGTTGCAATTTTTGAGAGCAGAAGCAGTTGACACGCAGAGCCGGGAACAGAGGGCGCGAGCTTTCATAAGATAAATAAAATGGGCTTGATTATGGCGGGAATCATTTGACCACGACGGAATTAGTATCTAACCGTCATTGTTCCCAACTAACAAACCCCCGCCCCCTCATGCACAAAAACAAAGAACAACAAGAGGACCATAATCCATAATATCCCAACGCTGGTCTCGTGCCCTCCGCTCAGAAAGAGAGAGAGTAAGTGAGCAATATAACTATTGAATTGGGGCGGCGCATGTTTCCTTTTTTCATAGCACAGGTGTGAGGTTTTTTTGTTTCGTATGCTTTTCACCGCTGATGTACATATGGCCGACGGCGGCGCCGAGGGCAAATGCCAAACAATGCCGACGGGTCGGTATCAGTACGCGAGAAGGTGCCCTGGCTCTGGCCATAATATTCATATGCTATGACAAGATAACAAAAGAGTAAATTATTATCATGCACCATATCACTCACACCGGTTGCTGCTTTCCTTTTCTGTTTTTCATTCGCACCCATTGTATTTCAATTTTAGGTTCCAATCTTTTGACAACACGCAACGAAATCAATATCACATAACACATATACACAACAACAACAACAACAACAACAACAACAACAATAACAAGGTAACCATGGAGGATGCCATTGATCTATCCATGCTCGATGATGATGACATTGAACAACAACAGCAACTGCAACGGCCATCATCCCCTCATAACACCAAGGACACTGCCATTGTCATTGATTCAAGCGATGATGATGATGATGAAGATGATGCAAATAAAAAACCATCTGCCAATGACACCATTATCATGAACAGCAGCAGCAGCAGCAGCTTGAATAGGAGCAGAGAGAGCAGGTTGCGAATGCAAGGGATGGTCAACAAGTTTAAACTCAAACGTGCACCGCCACGCTCATCACCGAATGGAGTGGCAGCAGCGGCAATGACGCCAATGATGGCAGCAGAAGGAGCAGCAGGAGGAGAAGACAATGATGGGAATGACACTGATCCATTCGAAGCCATGGCACTCTCCATCACTGAGGGGGGACGAATGACAATGAATGCACGAAAAGTGTCCATGTCACCCACCACTACCAATACTGACACTCAGGGATATATCAATGACAATGATTTGATGATGAATATGATGAATATGGATAACAGCCATTCGACGAATCATCATCGATTTATTGGCATGACCCATAAACCATTTAGTTGTGCTCATTGTGATGAACGGTTTCGGACATATCGTAGGGCAAAGAGGCATCAGAGGCAGTGTAGTGGGAAGAAGAATAGGGTCAAGGCGGAAAGAAAGGTTAGTTGTATCGTACTATTCGTTTACTGTTATTTTTATTGTTATTATTGTTATTTGATGATGACCAATATATATATATATTTGGATATCATCTCCATCTATTGCATGAATACCATCTAACCAATCATCCCATCATGTGCATCTGTATTGTTCCTCTGTCCTCATTCCATCATACATAATATTCCAAACAAAAAACACGCACACATGACAAATAGGTCAAGGCAGAAACCAAACAGCCGACAAAAGAAAAGGAGGAGGGGGATGATGTCGAGGAGGCGGAGGAAATTACATATACGAGTTATAGGCCTGCCAAGCTCAAGTATGGGAAGGATCATCCAGGTTAGTACCATATTATAGGATGAATCTTTGTTTGTTGTTTTGTGGATAGGATATGTGTTTTGTTGTTTTTGGTTTCTTCTTGACCGCGTACATGTTGGGAGGGAGCCTCTCTTTCAGGAGTTCATTTGTTTGTGTATTACAACCTGGCATTGATTTCACAATTATTCTCTAATCTTGACCTATATCCACACACACACAAAATAACAGACGCAGTAGTCCAAAACTCAACACTCTCCGCAGTCCTACCCCCCGACGTAACATACAACCTCGCCATGCCAGCATCCATCATTGCCAATGGAAACTTATCCAATCTACAGCTCGAGGCGATTGTATACGGGTGTCAACGTCACATGGTCGATTTGCCCATGAAGGATGCAAAAGACATGACAATGGAGGAGGAGATGCAGCAGCAGCAGCAACAAACGGTTCCACTCCGTGCAGGATTTCTCTTGGGAGATGGAGCCGGGATGGGAAAGGGACGTACCCTTGCTGGATTTGTGGTGGAGAATATTGCGAGGGGTAGGAAGAAGCATGTTTGGATATCGGTTAGTTCGGATCTTTATGAAGGTGAGTTTGTGATGTTTTTGTATTGCTCATGTACTGTGCGTTTGGCACTTCGTGAAGTCCTTCATTCGTTTCTGTACTTGAATAAAAGGGAGTCAAATGATATGGTTCTCGCGTATCCTTTTATTCTGATCTAAATCGTCATTTTTTCTCTGTCTATTCTCCATCACCATTTTCCTACAGATGCCAAGCGTGATCTCCACGACCTTGGCCTAGACGACTACGCCACCGATCGTTGCTACAACCTTGGCAAACTCCCGTACGGCACTCTCGACAAGTACGACGAAGGTGTCATGTTCGCGACGTACCAGACTCTCATTAGCAAAAATCGCGAGAAGGTGACGAGATTGGATGAGCTCGTGGAGTGGTGTGGCGGAGAGGAGTTTGATGGATTGATCATGTTGGATGAATGTCACAAGGCCAAGACCATCGAGTACGTACACCCCAATGAGTTTGTATTTGAATATAACTCACTGGCGATGGATTCATAATGTCTCACCAACAATGAAACTCTGCTGCTACTAATACTTATTCTATCCAGATTGGACGAGAAGGGCAATCCCAAAACAGTTGGCCGGGGCATGGACAAACGAGAAAAGTCCAGTCAGACCGCAACCAAGGTGGTGCTACTACAGCAGATGCTCCCTCGGGCACGTGTTGTCTACTGCTCTGCCACGAGTGTGTCCCACCCGAAGAATCTCGGTTTCATGAGCCGTCTCGGATTGTGGGGACACGGAACCGAACATCCAATGGGTTTCAACCAGTTTTTGTCCGGCCTCAAGAGATTGGGTACCGGAGCGATGGAGCTCCATGCCATGCATCTCAAGTCCATCGGGGCACTCTGCGCTCGAACACTCTCGTACGAATCTTGTGAATTCGAGCTCGTGGACGGTGTGAGTGATGATAAAGTCCGTCAGCTTTACAACCAGGCATCGGAGATATGGACCGACCTGCATGCCCAACTGGCTGATCGATGTAAGAAGCTCAACAAGCGGGATGAAATGCAAGAGGAGATTGCCAAGTGGACAGCAATGGGGGATGTCGAGCTGAGCGAAAACATGCGTCGGCATCTCGATCTTTATAGAGACAGTGATACCGAGAGTGACGATGAGGATGATGCCAAGTTCGAGGAGGAAAGGAGACTTCGCCGTATCTACCGAGAAAGGCAATCCAAGTTTCTGAAAGGTAGGAAATATTGATTATATTGCAATGCGACGGCCGACCCTTTTTCCATACGATAAACAGCAAACTTTCGTTGAAACTCACCATTATGTTTCATTCCCACTCTCACTCGAAAGGGCTATTCTGGTCAGCGCATCAGCGTTTCTTTCGATCACTCTGCATTGCTTCCAAAGTAGACAAGGCCATCTCTATGGCCAAGAAGGCATTGGACGATGGGCACTGCTGCGTTATTGGACTTCAATCCACCGGAGAAGCTCGCTCGAAAGGTGCTGCACTGGCTGCAGGATATAACGATAATGACGGAGGATCATTTGATAATTTTGTGTCGGCTCCAAACGAAGATCTCAAGAGGATCATCATGATGATGTTTCCTCTTCCGCCCAAGCCAAAGGGGGTGATTGCGCCTGTCTTTCTCAATCCGATCAAGAACAAGGACGAGGAAACTGCTTCCTCCAACGACGACAGCAACGACCCCCCCTCCGATGATACCAGGGGAAAGCGTAGGTCAAACAGGGATAAAAATCCAAAGCCAAAGAAGCGCAAACTTTCGAATGGTAAAAGTGGCAATCAGATTCCCTGGGATGAAATATCTCTTGATTTGGATGTAACCGAGAGCGTGAAGAACGAGCGTATGGTGAATTATCGCAAAGCAGCCGAAAAAATCAAGAATTACCTGGATGCCGTCGATGAGCTTGAGCTGCCACCCAATCCATTGGACAGGTACGATTCTGGTTGTGCGGTAACACCACGTTTTGCCTCATAACACTTGTCTAACCATCACTACTTCACAATATCCTGCAGGCTTATGAATGAACTGGGTGGCCCGGACAAGGTCGCTGAACTTACTGGTCGTAAGCTCCGACAAGTCCGTCGCTACGATGAGTCAAAGGGCAGAATGGTAGTATTTTACGAGAAGAGGAATGGAACTGGCCGCTTTGATCAAATCAACATTGAAGAGAGGAATAACTTTCAATCAGGAAAAAAGTTAATCGCCATTCTCTCTGAGGCAGCAAGTACAGGGATTTCCCTCCAGGCCGACAAGCGAGTTGGAAATCAACGTCGACGCGTTCATATTACTTTGGAGCTACCATGGAGTGCGGACAAGGCAATCCAGCAGCTTGGTAGAACTCACAGGGCCAACCAGTCATCAGGGCCAATGTATAAGTTCTTGATATCGGAAGTAGGGGGCGAAAAACGATTTGCGGCAGCTGTCGCGAAACGCCTTGCTTTGCTTGGAGCGCTGACTCAAGGTGACCGCCGAGCCACAGGCCAATCGAGCGCCCTAGGGCTCGGTGGATTTGACATGGTGAGTCAGTAAAATCTGACATGAAGATTGATCTGCACTTGTATTTATAACGAAATGCATTATTTTGTCTTTTCATCCAATAATTGAAGGACAATAAATTCGGAACGAAAGCACTAAAAAAAATGGTACGTATTTTGATCCGTGTTGGCAAGTCCATCTTTGTATGTAATATGCCTCTAACTCAAATATTCTTTGAAATTGTAATAAACAGCTGGCTAGTATTTGGGATTGCTCTGGTTCTTCCCTAACTGATGCTGAAGATTCCCACATCTTTGTGGCCCTGAAGTTAATCGACTCACATTTATCAACCGTCCTCGAGGAGGATGGGGATTGGCAAGTCAACTTGGCGCCTTATGATGACGATTCGAAGTCTGAGCAGACCTTTTACAAATTGATGGAAACACTTCTTTTAGGACCCTGTTTGCAATTGGCTAAAGAAAGGGTGGAAGCCATCAAAGAAGGTAGGAGTGTAGACAAGTACTACAAATCTCTTGAAGAAGGAACTGAGACGAAGGAGACTATCAAACCAAAGATCGACGAAGAGGTGAAAGCTGCAAAAGAAGCAGGCCTGAACTTCAACGCATGCTGCTTCATCTGGCTTTTCGACGTTGGAGTCACTCAAGAATCTTCGAGCGCGGGGAAACACCGGCCTCCCATCGGCGTTCCAAAGTTCCTCAATCGCTGTCTCGGCATGAATCTACCTCGACAGAAGCTCATGACTGAGCACTTTTTGAAGCACCTTGAACAGGAGATTTCAACAGCCAAGAGAGCTGGTGAATATGACATTGGAATCAAGACTGTATCGGGGCATTCGGTCGTTATAGACAAGCCCCGCTCATTTAGCTTTCGAGGGCTTGAAGCCAAAGACGAACGCGTTCTACTGTACAAAATCAACGTTGATCGTGGTATGAATTCGGAGTCTGCGAGGGAGCTTTATGACGAAGCAATGGCTTTGGAGGGTGAAGCCGGCAACAGCCCAACTACTGAAGCAGGCGTAAATGGCTGGGTTGGCGGAAGGCAGAGACGAATTGCATCTGGGTTCTATATTGACCGGCGGGTTATATTCAAAGCAGTTCCCCGGGTCGTTCTCATCATAAATCAAGGAAGAAACTCAAGCAAATGTGTGGTCATTCGCCCCAACGAGGGTAAACGAACATTTTCAAAGGAGCATGTGAATGAAAAAATCATAAATGGAGCTGCACAGCTATCACGCTGCACCGATGTTCGCCAGGCGGTTGAAACATGGAATCGCGAGTTTGATTTGGCAGATCGCCCGTCGTCTGAAAGTTATCAACGTTGGTGCTATGGAAGACACGACGAAAGATTTGTTTTCGCTGGATCAGTTGTACCTATATTGAACAAGATTCTTGTGTCTGCCAATCCCAGCGAAACTGGATCTGAACATAACATTATGATAATGCCCTCTATCATTAGAGTAGAACCCTCCGGCAAATCTCAGCAGCCAACAAGTGAGAACCCAGAAAATGAAGAGCCAGCCACAAACTCGGAGGCAACTGCCAGTGCCGATGACGAGGCTGAAGCTCCTGCTGTTGGGAAAAAGGTTGCCCATGAGATGTTCGGAAGCAGCATTTTCAGAGGTGTCATCACTGAGGTAAGTAGACTGCATATATTATGCTGGTCAATTGTTCTCCTACCCTATCTTATGTTTATTTGTATCTGTATTCTATGCTAGCACAAGGATGGCATGAATGGACGCGATCAGAGTGAAACATACGTCGCTGAGTTTACTGATGGTTGCAATGTGGAAATGACTTCCGATCAGGCGAAAAAGGCTATCAGACTTTTTGAGGATGAAGTGGAAAATTTGGTGGAAAAAGCGAAGGTGCCAAGAGCCGACGCGATGAACATTGATGTTCATACTGTAGTTACTTCCACAACTCAAGGTGTAACTCACCGACCTATCTTGCCAGAAGGGGAAGACAATGAAACGGAGGAGTATGAACGCATCTTCGAAGAGGAGTATGATGGTGATGTGCCAAATCTTTTAGTTGGGCTGGAGTTCCCAGAGAGGCTAATTCGATGGTATTCTCGAAGTGAAAATGAACACATTGACATACCATTTTGGCAGTTTGTGTTGAGGAAGCTTGCGGATAAGCTCAGGGAAGATGGTACTGTGTCGTCCCGCGAAATGCTCAATCTCGAGAAAGCGGAGCAGAAGATGGGTAAATGAATCTGATGGGCAGGTTGAGGGAGACTATGCGATGGCTAGAACGCATTCATTTGGCAATTTATTTTGTTAAAGGCCATGCGACTTTGGCACGAGCATCTGAGTGAATAGATGGTTGGAATGATTTATGACGACTGATAGTTGAATCATTATAAAGCGAAATTTCAATTGGATTGACATTTACACCGCTGGTCTAAACTTGTGTTGCATCAACTGCAACCCAATTCGTGATTTGGCCACAGCCGCCACAGTGTTACTCTACCATGTATTCCCCTGCTTTTGGCAAGTCTAGGTCTTTAATTGGATGTTCACGTCAGCTCAAGATCATATGAAGATACACCATCAACACTCGTGTAATTCCGAGATCTTAAAACCCTCCAGATGGACTTCCACATCATAAACGCCCCTGCTAAAGCTCCAAGCATGATTATATACAATGTTTTGCTGCTGCCGCTGTTATCAGTTGAAGCCTCATCGCCTTCCGACGAACTAGCAATATCTTGAATTCCGACCAAGGAAGTTTCAGGGACGGGCTTGTTAGTTGATGTCTTTGATGAATTTTCTGAAGTAGCTTCAGTTGGCGATGTTGTCGGTGGTGTCAT
>JALLBF010000400.1:0-10091 GCA_036939945.1 Thalassiosira sp. AJA248-18
AAAAAAACCATGAATAGATTGGTCTCCGGTGCTTCCAACGAAGCGGCACCGAGGCCATACCCGGCTGCTCCGGCGAGACATCCTACTCCGGTACCGATTTCTGCTACGAACGTCCATCACCCAACCACCTATGGAAAATGGGGAACAATTGGGTCCCCGCCCAGAACTTTCCATTGAAGGTATGCGAAGGAGACTGCGACAATGATGGAGATTGTGACTTTGCGAATACGGGTTTGAAATGTTTTGCTAGGAGTGGACACGAGGCAGTTCCTGGATGTATTGGTGAAGGCACTCAGGGGGCTGGGAGGGGAGATGACATTTGTTATGTTCCGCCGGCTCCGACGCCGCATCCTACGAGATCGCCTTTGCCGCCTACGTTGGATATTGCTCGACCTCTGGAAGATATTGGTAATAATATGTTGCCTGCTCATATGTTTCCTTTGGATGCGTGTCAGGGAGATTGTGACCATGATGGTGAATGTCAGGTATGTCTAAAAGAACCGATCTCATCACTTCTTTTGGGATCACTCAATGATTGAAGTCTAACACCCCTTTTTTACTCATTTTCCATCTCTCATCATACAACAGGATGGTCTCGTTTGCTTCAAAAGGAATGGCTTCGAGGCCATACCAGGTTGCGAAGGACAAGGCAGCAGTGGCGACGATTACTGCTTCCACCGTCCACCAAACTACCTATGGAAGATGGGGAACAATTGGATACCCGCCGACGCCTTTCCTTTGAAAGCGTGCGAAGGAGATTGCGACAACGATGTGGATTGTGATTACGAAAATACGGGTTTGAAATGTTTCGCAAGGGATGGACACGAGGCAGTGCCTGGATGTATTGGCGAAGGCGATGGTAACAGTGGAATGGACATTTGCTTTGATCCTACCCTAACAGATGAGCCCACGCCCAATCCATCCCAATCTCCTACTCCCGCGGTGAGATATATATAACTTGTTGTGTATTGTTGCAGCATATAGCCACCTGCCCATGTCACACTCACACTGAGATTGAAATGAATATCTTTACTTTCTATTTAATATAGCCCACGGACAGTCCCTCACGAAGTCCCTCGATGTCGCCGACCCTAGCTCCAACAACTGCAAGCCCCACAAATGCGCCAACTCTAAATGAGGTGAGCAACGTGTTCGACAAGGAATCTTACGTGGCGGTATTCTGTACCAGCCCTGATACAAGGATGGGGCCCAGGGCCATTGACGGCTCGACGGAAAAGTTTTTGTGCGATCGTACCGGTCAAGCAGCAGAGGACGCGGCCGCTCTAATTATCATCCCCTCTCATAACTTGTACAGCATTGCCCATGCTCTTCGAGTCTATAGCAATGATGACTGCTCGGGGTGCGATCCTGCAAGTTATATCCTTGAAGGCCGATTGGAGCCAGATGATGCTTGGGTAGAGATTAGCCAGGGTCCCTTGCCATGGAGTGGATCTTCTCCTGACAGGAATGTGGAAGGACAAGCCGTGTCATCTTCTTATGAAAGTGGAGATGCAAACCTTGTCTTCACCGAGGTTTCTTTCCATAGTAACACCCAGGGATATTTGCAGTACAAGCTAACCTTTCCTTCGATCAGAGATGCTAGTAGTTCAAGCTCTCTCCAGTTCGCTGAGGTGGAGTTAGCTGGTGTGCTCTTTGAACATTCAGGACTTCAAATTGAGTCGCCTGACCCCTTTGTTCAAGCTATCTCCTGCCCAAGCACTGGTTCCTCCAAGATTACTGCGCCTGGAAACAAGATTGCATCTCCCGCTGGAACAGATGTATACTGCGGTATTTTCATTCAAAAGGGAGGTAGTGGTGCTCTAATCCCCTACACAAGATCATATAACAATCATGAGTGGGAGGCCTCACCTGGCCCCCTTGCCATCCCTGCCGATGGTATCGCATGCACCGCTGTTGATTGTGACTTAGTGCTCCCCGATCTCGAAGATGACGGTGATACGTATATCATCCTCGCAAAGGATGGAGCCCAAGATGACAAATATCAAATTGCCAGCTTCTTGGAATTGACAACCTTTGGTCCCAAGAAATCTGAGATCCAGGCTTTATTGGACAATGGATCCTGGGACGAAGCTGCTCGTGCACAACACATCCGAGCGCAGATGGATCTCCCCGCCACGAGCCACCGTGAATACTTTCGAAAGCGTTTAAATGCCAAGGTCGATGACACTAGGCAGATCGCACGTTCGGATCATCCATGCGACCCTAATTCCAAGTGGAGGAAGTACTCGTTCACGATGGACGATCGGTATCACGATATGGACGGTTCTGACATTGAAACTACATTTGAATTTGTACCTGAAGAAGATGATCTTGCCGTTACCATCTATGAAGCTGATAGAGAAGAGGATGTCTCTTCATTCTCTCACGGAGGGTTCAAACAACCTCCTTCTTCGGAACGCTATGGGTTTTCGGGGTCTGGCTATTACGACTTTGCATCGTCGTCTGGGGATTGGCTTGAGTGGGACATTGATGTGAGCGAGGCTGGAACTTATCCCATCTCCTTCCGTTACTCTGTCTACAGCAGAAGCTATAATGGCAACCGACCTCTCCAGCTTTGGGTGAATGGTAACATGGTTGAAGACGTGTATAACTTCCCTTATACAGGCTCGAAGAATTATTGGTTGTATACTGACGTCGTAGAAGCCAGCCTTAATCTTGGACAAAATAACATCAAGCTTCTCCTCACGGATCAGAATAGCGGACCGGATATCGACCATTTGCGCGTGGGTAAACCTCAAGCGTAAGTCATGGTGCATCCTTTGGCGGTACCGGTTCATGGTATTTTATGTTTCGATATCAGATTCTCACATGCTATATACTTTTGTTAATTATTCCTTTCAGCATTGTGATCAAGACAAATGGTTGGCCCCGTACTGTTGCTAAGAATGGTCTCCGTATACGCAACGACTGGTCGTTTCAGTTCACAGAAGAGATGATTGTAAAGTTTGATGATTGTAAGTCATGATGTATCTTTGGCTGTATCTGTCATGGCATTTTATGTTTTGGTATAATATTCTCACATTCTATACACTCCAATTAATTCTTCCTTTCAGATCCCGATGCACCAAGTGGAGACTTATACAAGTTTCCCAACGGCCGCATTGAATTCTTCTTTCCAGATGGAAGCCCAAGATACTTGGATGTTGGAAATGTAAGTTTGTCCACATCAATTTGAACTGCAGTCTCTGCATGAAGATCTCAACCGTTCTCTTCATTCTCGTATCATAAAAGCTTCCTGTCGACTTTACTGGATATGAACAGTACCTGCCTGAGAACTACTTTGAGTTTGATGATACAGAAGTTTGGGATGAAACGGCGTCTGATACATTCCCCTATCCACTCCTCAAAGGCCAAGAGCTCCTGTTACGTAATGGGTTGAACGATAATTCCTTCTGTGATGCTGTTCCTTCGTTTGCTTCGGAGGGCAATGCACCGATATTTGGAAAGTATCTAGATACCTGGTTGATTTGGACGCCCAAACTTCAGCTGGAAGACAATGGCCCATCCATCAATGACGACCCAGAAGACATGGCCAACAACGTGTTGAGCGATGGTGGTGGCGAGTGGTCGGCAAACACAGGAGGCAAGTTGAAGTGCTCCAATGTCCAACGCTCGTTCGTCAATGAAAAAACATGCTTTCTGAGCACCGAGAACACGACATGTGCCTCTCCTGAGGGGTCTACGGAGGAAGGCGTCATTGTGTGTGGCTCGTTAGGGGAGGTTGCAAATGATCCATCATTGCCTGAGACGTTCGCCATTTCGACCGAAGAGGTAGACCCTGTACCTTCTGATGTTCGAAGAAACCAAAAGGTGAGTTAATATTGTGTTTGTGTGAATGGGTGTGTTTTGTTTCTGTGTTGTTTCATTTCTTGCACAATCCTTTATCATCACTCTAACTCTTCATCAACAAAATTTTATCCATTTTTCAAGCATGTTGTTTGGACGGAAATTGCAATTAATGAGCAAGATCAACTCCGGCAACGAATGGCGTGGGCACTGGCCCAGATCGTAACGACAGTGCCAAGCAATATAGACGATGATGAGCGCACAGAGATGTATGTCAACTTTTACGATATATTCGTGAGGAATAGGTAAGCGCTGGATAGAACATCCCATTGCAATAAATGTCTATCAATACCTACCTCACAAATTACCTATCGTTCGTTTTTGTCTTTGCGTAAAGTTTTGGCAACTATCGTGATATTCTTGCCGAGTAAGACTTGTGATCATTATATTACCAATTAGTTGGCCCACCTTGATCACAACTCACGTATTTGCATTCCGCCCCTTTCTAAACTGTGCCTTCACAACGCAGAGCTAGTTATTCTCCACTGATGGCGGAGCATCTGACTTATCGCAGGTCAAAATCCCACAGCTATGTGTACGACGACGAGGAAAAGAGGATCTCCAGACCGGATGAGAACTATGCCAGGGAGATCATGCAATTGTTTAGTAGTAAGTGTTCAAACTTTTTCATGTACATGACATTGATTCACAATTTTGATCCCTGAACTAACAAACCTGTGCTGCAACATTGCCTTAACCCTGCACAGTTGGACTCATTGTACTGAATGATGACGGCACTCCAGTTCTTGACCCTACAACTGGCAATGCACTTGAAACATACACAAATGATGATATCGAATCATTCGCAAGGGCATGGACAGGCTTTGAACGTACCGGTGTCCGTGGCAACTACGAGGAATCGGGGACCTGGTCACACAGTAATCGTTTGGACCCCATGCGTATCATCCCCGACTGGCGCGATCCCTTCCCCAAGTCCCACTTGAAGGGGGGATTCATTGGTGGTACGTCCTCATTTCTGTTTATTGTTATCGTTGATTTTGTTTGTAATATCCAAAAAAATAACCTCTGGTTCTTTCTTCTCTAGATGGTTACTTGCTTTGCAAGGACCTCCCGGCCCAGTCATTCCTCAAAAAGGGAGCTGGTTATCGTCTACTAGGCGGAAAGTCATCACCCGAGTTAATGAAAGATACGGACTTCTTCAAAGATGACAGCAATGATATTTTGAGAGCTGAACTTGGTGCGAATTCTGCACTCTATCAGAGGCTTTATAATAACGGTAACTATCAACTCTTTATCGAGTTGGATGATGACCTTGTCTGTACTACTGGCACAGTTGAATGTGATGTTGACACGCTTAGAGTGGTGAAGGTTGGGCCGGTTTACTATGAATTCGTAGAACGGCCATGTGTACAAACGGCATTCTTCGACAGCGGCAAACAGATCCAGCTCCGCCATAACACTTTACAAGGTCAAATGTGTGCCAACACCGACCTTGCCCATGCCCGTGAGGCCTGCTGTAAAGAAGACCAATACCAGGAAGTTCGAAAGGCATTGATGGAGACGGGCGTAACATACCTCTACGAAGGCGAACGAATGACATGGGCCACCGCTCAAGATCGTTGTGTTGCGTACGGCCGAGATCTCTGTCTTTATGAAGCCATCGATGTCATTCCAAACGATGACAGTGAGAGGATGGGATACCACTGGACAAACAAGGACTGCAGCATCAATGTGAAAATTTCAAGAGAGGGACACATTGCCATTGTCCATGATGCCATGTCATCATATAAAGACACTATCCCATGGCTTGTCGAAGAAGAAAACACACTCAACTGTAAGTTTTATACACCTTGAATGTTCAATACAATGATTAGCTTCTTGTCGCCTCATGCTGAGCCTCCTTTGCATCTCCTCTTTTCCAGGGTTCCGAGTATTTTGGAACAACGGATCTTATCCTGGAGACAGCGACACAAATAGTTGTGCGGCCAATAATTGCAAAGCGATGACTGACGGGAGGTAAGCATTCTGATGAAGTTACCTAGTATCTCTTTCTGTCTCTTGTGTTGCTCATTCAGGTATTCATCTCTTCCCGTACCTTCCTCAACTTAGCTGCCTGTGCAAAACGATTGTGACAGAAAGTGCCGTCTTTACAGACATCGCTAATCTTTCCAAAGAGGATATCATGTCTGAACTGTTCATTGGAGCGCTTGCTCCTCAAGACGGTGATGGCAGCAACGCGGCTGTTATAGCCAATGATTTAACAGTCCACACGATAGGAGGCAACGTTGATGCCAGCACTGTGTTTGAAGTCAAAGACAAAGGACGAATTCTGTTCTTCAAGAATATGCTTTCGATGGTTAGTCTCGAAGGATGGACAATGCCACCTCAAATCTACGAGGCGGAAGATGCCACAATGAATAACACTGTGAGTTTAGCAAATGTTCTCATAATATTGATCCTTTTCAACTGGTATCAAACTAAACCATACTTTTTTCTCTTCGTACTCTTTGGCCACCAGATTGCAAGGGATAACACAGACTCTGCTACTGGAGGTGTGTATGTGGAGGCCCGTAATTTTGATGAAACATCTTATCTTGAGTGGAATGTAAACGTTCCTACAGCAGGAACGTATTTTATCTCGTTGAGATATGCACTAGATGCTGCGCCACGCCCGTTATCGGTCTTTGTGAACACCAAGGAAGTATCACGTCAGCTGGCCAATCCAAATGATCAGACAACCATCATCAACCATGGTTCATCCCCCGCTGAAGCATTGTTGCCTCTCCAACGTTGTGCCGGTGACTGCGATGGTGATTCTGATTGTGGCGATGGATTGTTCTGCCTGTCCAATAGCAACTATGAAGCTGTCCCTGGCTGCATTGGCTATCGACCCAAAGGGCATGACTACTGCGTGGATATCAATGACTTTGCGTTTGGATTTACTTTGCTCCCAACAGGGGGTTGGGATGATGACTGGCAATATTCTGAACCACTCGAAGTCAGTCTTACTGGTAAGTAGCTTATTGAATCAGCAAGACTTTTGCGAGCATGTGCACTGACAATTTTTCAATCGTATAGCTGGGTCAAACACTGTCCGTGTTCAGCTCCCTCCTGAATATGCCTCGGGTGCTAACATCGACCACCTAAAAGTTGAAGGATTACCGACATCAACATCCCCGGCTTCTTTCCGCAATCCACCGCATTTTATGAGCCTGATTCCCGACGCCTGGCCCGATGGAGTTGGTGAACGAAATTTGAGGGATGCACAATACGAAACAGAAGCGGTCCTCGACCATTACTTCTATCATGATAACGTCGCTCCCTTCTTATGCACTCGCATCATGCAGCGCTTCTCATTTTCCAACCCATCTCCAAGATTTGTGTCCACTTGTGTGGACGCATTCAGAACTGGGATTTACACTTCTGGGTCAGAGTCCTTTGGAAGTGGCAAGTATGGAAGCCTTGAGGCTATGGCTGCATCAATATTCCTCGACAGGGAAGCAACTGAAGGTGCTATCTCAAGTGATCCAAGCTATGGAAGCATCAGAGAGCCTATGCTCAAGGTTACCAACTTGATGCGATCCATGGACTATCAAACTTCGATTCCTACTAACATCGACGGTGCTCCCTTGCAGACCACGTACAATACAAAACTTTGGCGAATTGATCAGAAAATTGGACACGGGTGAGAACATTGAATGCGTATCACTGAATTTGTCTTCTTGCTTCCCAAAAACTGACCAAACATGTGCTTCTCTCTCTTTGCAGACCGTACGATTTTCCATCAGTCTTCTCGTATATGTTACCTGAGTATGTACCCAACTCTGGGCCCAACCTTCCGGCAAAACTGACATCGCCAGAGAGTATGCTCGTGACAATGCCAAACGTAGTCTCCATGCTGAATGGGTTGCTGTCCTTGGTCAAATATGGTCTTTCTGACTGCAAGAATGGGTTCTCATTTAATTCGGGTTACGGGGATTGTGTCGACGATGGTCAATACGAAACGTCCATTGGCCACCTCATGCACGTGCCAACTGGCGCGGATGACCATGAAAATGCTGCGGAACTTGCACTTCTATTGACTGCAGGCCGGTTGAGTGAAGACAGCCTGAATACAATCGTGGACGCATGCTCGGATGAGTCTGACCAGCCAAGCAAGACTAGGTGCATGCAGCAGCTAATTATTACAACGGGGGAGTTCCACGCTACCAACCGTGTTGAAAAAAGCGGTGAAGACAGAGCTGGCGAAGCGGCTGTTGGTGACAGCACAGAACCCTACAAGGCAATTGTGTACTATTATTTGGGGGGAGGGTTAGACTCGTACAATATGCTTACTCCTCATACATGCGCAAACGATGTTTATGACAGGTACAGGACCATTCGTGGCAAGAGCGGCCTTTCTGAGGGACTTGGTCTTCCATTATCCCGTCTGCTTGAAATTCAAATTCCAGGAAACAATCCTCCCCAGCCATGCTCATCCTTTGGCATTCATGAACATCTTCAAGTGCTTCAGGAACTTTACGATGACGAAAAGCTAATTTTTATTGCCAATGCTGGATTGCTTCCGAAACCTCAGAACGTGAGTAACTATCGTGACACGCCGGCTCAGTTATTTAGCCACAATGGTATGTGCCTTGAAACACAGAGAGAAGACCTTTTTGATGAGTTTGGGGGTACTGGTAAGTTTTTTATGATAATCATTACATGGACATACAAAATGCTTGCAATATGCTTATGATTCCCATGTTGATGTTGGTTGTCAATTTTGTTGCGCAGGGGTTGGCGGACGAATTGCCGACGTCTTGACACAATCAGGAATCCCTGTGAACACTTTTTCGATCGATGGGCAACAGGTGCTTCTAACGGGAGTAGCTGGGCAAGGGCCGTCACAGTTCACCCTGAGTGGAAGTGGAATGGCTCCTTTCAACGAAGATCCATCCATCGAAAATATGGACGCAGTGATCAAATCCTTGAATAATGACACCACTGCTGAAAGTGGCTTCTTCGCAGAGACATGGTCAAGCAAGCTGTCTGAAGTATTTGCTAAGCAAGGTGTGCTTAAAGCAGAGCTGGACCAGGCAACGACGGCAACTCAATTCCCAGAGGATTCAGGAACAGCGGATGAATTCAAAGTAGTTACTCAGATCATGCAAACTGCAGAGGCGAGAGGATCCAAAAGGGATATATTTTATGTGTCTACTGGAGGTGAGACAATTCATTGTTGTTGGGGCTGTCATTCTTTCTTTTTGAAACCTGCTAACATGCATTTTCATTTTGTCACAGGATTTGACACCCATTCAAACGAAGACGCGAGGCTGATTGAAAAGTTCACCAAGATGGATGCTGCCCTCAAAGCATTTGTTGATGAGCTTAAGAATTTGGGCATGTGGGAATCCACTGTGTTGGTTCAATTTACCGAGTTTGGTAGAACTCTCGACCCCAACTCGGGTTTTGGATCTGACCATGCGTGGGGTGGACATCACTTTATGTTCGGGGGGGGCGTGAATGGCGGTAAAGTTTTAGGTCAATACCCTAGCGACTTCGAAGAAGGTGATGCTGAGGGGATTGTCCTGTCAAGGGGAAGGATTATTCCAACGAGTCCTTGGGATGCCATGTGGTTTGGCGTGGCTGAATGGTTTGGTATTCCGGCAAACGGGGCCGAAATGGACAAGGTATTGCCTCTACACAAGAACTTTCCTCCTAGCAAACTCTACAGTAAAGAGGACCTGTTTAACATATTCAATTCCAACGGGGAGGAGAGCACCTCATAAAGGGAGCAACTGAAACTGGGCAACATGGGGCTGCAATTACGAAGATCATAGTGACCGTGGATAGAAAGATTGACACCCAAGAGATAATAGCGTCAATGCAATATCAGTGAAGTAATGTCTTAAGATCATGTGAATGAATATTAGACTTTAGCCTCTCTAGGCAATATGTACCTCTCTGTGCAGATAAGTGATAGACAAATGATATTGATAGAGTCAATCTCAATAATGGAGGCAGCTAAAAAGTTCTAGACACTGAGCAGTCAATTCAGATTGATTTTCACATGTAGCCCCTTATGCCAAGATTTTGCGTTCACAATTTTTGAAAAATTCTCGTCGGGGCCGAGATACGGCCGATGAAGATATCTCCTTTTTGGTCAAAAATGGAGATTTAGGTGTTTGCACTAATTTGTCGGCCCCTAACAGTCCGTTTGGCATGATTTGAAGTGTTCTATGGTGCTCTACTGCTCTTGGGCCATCTGGGGAGCCATCAAA
>JALLBF010000401.1:0-10094 GCA_036939945.1 Thalassiosira sp. AJA248-18
GCCACGGGAGGCAGCCACTGCACAACTGATGACCTCTTCAGGTCAATTTAGATTCCGGTGGGGGATGAAGCCACTGCACAACTAATGCCTTCTTTAAGAGGGGGAAGAGGAGGAGGGTAGTGGCAGTCAAGAGAAGGACAATAGCCAGGAAGTGGAGGAGGAGGGTGGGGGGTGACAACAATAATCACGGTGGTGGGGAATGCTGATGACCTCTTCAAGTAAATTGAGATTCCGATGTGGGATGCAGAAACAAAGAAGCCATTGCACAAGTAATGGCATCTTCAAAAGGAGGAGGAGGAGGAGGGACGGCAATAGCAATCAAGAGGAGGACATCAATAGCCAGGAGGAGGAGGGGGGGGGGGATGACAACAATAATCATAATTGTGGGAAGAGAGTGCTGTTAGTGGTGATGGTGATGATCGTGCGGCAATGATTTGATATAGGGAGGCATTGAAGATATTATGGACCACCACTGAGGAAGAAGAAGAGGAGGATAGAATGATGTTTTTGTCAAGAACAATGGGGAGAGTAGAAGTAGAGGATGGATGCTTCAGAAGCAACTTCGTCGCACTGTTTTCTATTGTTCAGTATATTCACTAATAAGCATAATTAGATTTTCCTAGATTCTTGATAAAATATCCCTGCATATGCATCACAAGGGTATAATGTAGGGCTAGAGACCATGAACCGCATTGCTTCTATGGATATAATGGCGACCATGCGATGATTTGGGGTAATTCAGCACAGAAAAAAACCAAATTAACACTTTTGATGCCGACTGTGGACTGGCTCTTGTAGTTCCAATCTGGTTCCCCTGCGAGGGCTCCAGGCCAGATGTATTGTGAACACACGGCGGTGTGTGGCAGCCCCCTCGGGAAAGATCTTATTAGCAGATCTGCCAGTAGCCACCGGGTACGACCAAAAAGAAAAGGTGGCCATGCACCTGCCATCTCGTATCGTATCTACCTACTATCTCTGGTGGAATTAGATATCTAGCGATTCGTAGATACCATAATATCGTCCGCGCACGCGCGCCCCCGCAAAAAGATGGCGCGAAAAAAGAATGGTCGTTGGTCGAGGTTGGTCGTTGGAATGCTGCCTCTCTCTCCTATCTACCTACTAACTTCATTTCTCTCCTCCATCCTGCCTCCATACTATCCATCCCATCCATCGACTCCTCGCCACCTTTGATCTATATTCACCATCAAGTTAACTGCCGCGAAAAGCTATCACGCGTGAAGTTTGATCGCACAGTTCGCTTCCGGCTGCGGAGTCATAGAATCCTCTTCTCGTGAGTTCATCACTGAAAGAATGATGTTGAGTCGAACGCGAGCAAATGCTGCCACGGCCAGAGGTCGAGCTAGTAGGGCTCCTCTTTCATCGGTAAACGCCAACCTCGTACGCAAAGATACTCCCCGAACGCCACACGAACTCAACAAAACCAGCAAGAGAAAGACTGACAGTGGCAAGATCGTTTCTACCAAAAAGAAGCAATCGAAAACTCGCCGAAAGAATGAAATTTATACCCCCTTGGTCATCAATAGTTCAGCGCAAAACAAACGATCAAATGGCTCATCCAAGTCAATGCCCAAGCAGCCTCCTGGACATTCAAATCTGCCAATCAATGAGTCCAATTCAACTGATCAATCAAATTCAGCTGGAGGAAGAATTGGCCAATCAGAAGCGAACCTCACAACGGCGCCCTCAATAAAAACTACAAGTATAGACTGCCACGATGCATCAATTCCCGTCGTGCATCTGGGAAGTGTAGAACAACCATTGATACTCAACTTTGGGTACAAATCCAATGTTGTGGGGAAGATGCGATCACTACCCGTTCGCATCGTGGCGCCTTCATCGCCGACTTCTCCTGATGCAGAGTTCCCTATTGAATTCGAGCATATTCCGTTCGGATCAGGGTTTGAAGTAATTTTTGGAGGACTTGATGCCGTGAAACACGAATATGTAGCATGTAATGTCAAGTCAGTTGTCGAGATGAATGCGCCCACAGTTCTCCATGTTCTATGGACGCCCACGAAAGAAGGAGAAGTCCGCGAAGAGATCCACATGAAGACTGCCTGGGGGAGTCTTCAGATACCAATGCTCGGTATTGCTCGGAATGCTTCCCACATGTCAAAGCCCGCGAGGAGTATTGGCCAGCCGAAAGATTTGACCAGCTTTTATGGCAGAGATAACATCACATATGATGCGCAACAGTGGGAAGAAAAACAATGTGCGACTTTTACAAATTGGCTGAACAACTTGTTCCATCCAGAAAATGGCGTCAATCCAATGAACGAGGAGCAACTCTCGAAAGAGTTTCAAGCCGCAAGAGAGCTGTTTGACTCGCCCAAAATGCAAGCCATCCGGTTTTCAGTCGAGAAAGAAGTGAAAGAGGGCCGTCTAGCCATGTCTCCCAGTTCAAGCCGTAATATTCTCGATGAAGTTCATGTCCAAGAACAACTCACCAAATTACTTCTGTCTTACACGCCTCGGTGGCTCCAGCTGGGCTTAGGAATCGTGCTCTCAATGAATGACGATGGAACTTTCAAGGTGAGTTGGCGAGTTGGCGAAGATGTTCATCTCATGAAGTTTTTACTTATCACCTTTTCATCCTCCTTTCACAATCAGATGACTAATGAAATGACGAAGGATTCACTGAAGAAAATAATAAAGCAGAGAGTGCTCTCAGAACCACACGCAATTCGAAAGTACACGGGCGGCCGATGCAAAACACCCTCAGGAAAGTTCGAAAGTAAGATGAGGGTTACAGTGCATCAGCATGCCCTCTCTCAAATTATGATATTGGTGTTTTTTCTTGATAAGGCAAAAGCAAACCGTGTGCTTGCGCAAGATCCCTGCCTCTTTGAGAAATCTTCGTGTATGAAGTCATCAGAAGAAATGCTGATATCACTGTTCCAGGATTGTTTCTCGAAACAAGGAAGTATTATCAAGCATTTGGACTATGAAGGCATATCTGTGTTTCATGTCCAGAACCCCCTTGATGAGTATGACTTCTATGTGAAGAATCTAGCAGTGGATCTCAAAGATGGGGTTTGCCTGGCAAAGATGATTGACATTGTCACTGATAGATCCAATCTTCTCTCGTCAATGCGACTTCCAACCACTACACGGCAATACAAAATCTGCAATGTCAACTTGGCACTGTCTGCTCTGCGGCGTCTAGGCACGCCCAATATCTCTGACGTTACTACTGCGCATATAGTCAATGCTCATCAGCCCAGAATTCAACAGCTGCTCTGGTCAACCATCTTACACTTCGAGTTGCCGGAATTCAGAGAAGACATCATTCATTACAAGGCTTCAAGGCTGATACAGGCTCAAGCCAGGCGGTTTTTGGCAATGAGATCATACCGGCTCGCACACCATGGAACTGTGTTGTTTCAATCACTTTACCACGGGTTCATAGTCAGGGTCACAATAATGAGAATGAGCAGCGCGGCTACATTTATACAGCAGGTTTGGCGCGGGTACAATGCAAAACTTTTGTATCGGCATGATTTGATGGACATAATAACATCCCAAAGCATGTGCAGGCGCTTCATTGCTCGGAATCAAGTTGAGAAGATGTCCAAAAGTATGAACAATGCATCAATAGAAATCCAGAGGACATGGCGGGGATACCGCGCAAAGATTGATTATGGATGTAATCTGATGGACATTATCACAGTCCAAAGTATCTGTAGGTGTTTCATAGCCCGGAACCAAGCTGCAAGAATGTCCCAGGCATTGGGCCGTGCTTCTGTAATCATTCAAAGGATGTGGCGAGGGTACAGTGCTCAACTTTCGTATGGGTTTGATCTGATGGACATTATCACAATCCAAAGCATTGGCAGGCGTTTCATAGCCCGGAAAGCAGCTAGACACCATGCTTGCACACGCAAAATCCAAAGCACAGTGCGAATGTGGGTCGCGAAGAGACTTTATGATAATGCAAGAAGAGGCATTTGCGCTATCCAAGTGCGCATCCGAAAGGTTCTAGCATCAGCCCAAGCCCGTAACATCAAGTCACACATTGTTCACTTGCAGAGGGTATGCCGAGGTTGGTTGAGCCGAAAACAATTTATTGTCATATCGACGAAAAGAATGCAAGAAGCGGAAGTGATTCTTGCAACGCCTAGACCATGCAATATTGAGCAGGACAATGAAGAAGCTAATGGAGAAATAATGCCAGAAATCACTGATTCTGATGAAATGGGATCGGAAACTAACAGGAATGGTGCTAAAACCGCTTCTATCGACAGTAATACGCCGGGTATTCAGTCATCATCGTGGCCATATTATGGCCCCAGTCAGATTGACGAAACGGACACAACACCTTCGCAAATGAATGTTGCCGCGACCAATGACATCAAAACCGTTTCCATCGGCAGCAATGCATTACCAAGATTCCACAATCCCCGCGATAATTCTTATTCTACCAGCGAAGTCTCGGTTTTGCAAGATGACGAAGAAATATCTTTCAACACCTACCATGCCTGTAGAGAACGAGATCAAGGTCAGATAGGGTATATCGCCGGTGAAGCGAAGAACACAGTGAGTCATCCAGTCGTCACCCATGTCCAGCCATCACCGCGACAACATTATAATTACCTTAAATGCGAAGAACATGCATCAAACAGACGGGATTTTTCTTTGGTAGGAAAGGTCGAACGAGTAGGGAGTGATGCTACAGACTCCATTGACACCAAACGTTTTTCCAGCAGTAACGACAAGCCAGGAGCTCAGTTATCACCCATGACCAACAGCCTCAGTCTTGGTAGCTCATCAACTCTGGATTCCTCGGTGTTGCAGGATGATGGTGAAGAAATGTTTTTCACTACTAAGCATGCGCCAACGAGACGAGGTTTTCGCCCTGTAGATAAAATTGCAAAGCTTACTAATGAATCGGAGGAAGTGGCGAATGATTCCCGAATTATCAATGACACCAACGACGTTTCTAGCGACAATGATAAACCTCGAACACTCTCTTCCAAGATTTTTTTGTCAGAGAAAGAAGTTGATTCGCCCTCCCCCGAACAAGAGATGGCAACAATACTTATCCAAAAGGTGTGGCGACAATACAACTTATCCAAGTCGTTCGTTACCAAAAAGGAGGCCATTATCATGTGCCAAAATCGATGGCGAAGATGTGTTGCCCAGAGGGAGGTGCAGTTGATAAGAGAAGTTGCCGCCACCAAAATCTCATCTGCCTACAGGAGTCATGCAACGCGAGACAATTTCGTGCTCGCATTAGATTACCGGGGGCACAGTGCTGGCAAAATAGCCGCAGGGTTGGAATGCCTGAATGATCTTCAACGGGAGCGATGTGCGACACTTGTTCAGACATGCTTCCGTCGTCATGCTTGTCAGTCACAATATGCCACTCAGATATCGGGCCTTATTTCATTACAAGCCCAATCAAGGAACTGGCTTACAAGAGAAACAGCTAATAGGAGAGAAAAGGCTGCAACAGATATTCAGAAGATCTGCAGAGGATTTGCAGCATACGACCAGTTCATTGTCACCAAATTTGCAGTCATAATTTTACAGTGCGCTGTCAGGAGATATGTCATCGCGGTAAAGTATCGCTTTTTGCGAAAGTCTGTGGTAATTACTCAGGCAATTTTCAGAGGAAGGAAAGCTAGGCGAGAAATCGCCATTCAACACAATCACATTCGAGTACTTCAAAGGGCTGGTCGCAGATTATTGGCAAAGGTGGAGCGGCGCCAAAAGATCTTGCTCGCTGCTGCATCACTGCAACAGACTCAATCCTCTGCTGCAGTCCACCTACAGCGAATGTGGAGAGGATATATGGCAAACGTGGACTATATTTTACTGATTTTGGCAACCATAAAAATTCAATCCCTTGCCAGGAGCCACATGGCTGCCACCAAGTATCGCCACTGTCTTAGGGGCGTGGTTAGTGTCCAAGCCCATATTAGAAGAAGGAAAGCAAGAGACCATATTGACATCTGGCAAGCTAATTCTGTAATCCTTCAAACTGCTGGTCGAAGATTTTTGGCGAGACTAGAGATGCGGAGAATCAGCGGCGCGGTGGCAACTTTACAACGAGCTGCCAGGGCCATGATCACTTGTTTGCACAATGAAGTCGAATGCTTTGCCGCGACAGAAATACAACGCACATGGAGAGGGTACAATGCGAATGTAGATTTCATGCTAGTGGCCGTATCAGCTATAAAAACCCAGGCTGTAGTTAGAGGCAAACAGGCAAGGCAAGGCATTGCTTCTCAACGCAAGAGCGTTCGCAATCTTCAACGGGTTGGGCGTGGCTTTTTGGCAAGGCTCGAGAGGCGCAGACTGGTGGCTGCAGTGTCGACTTTACAACGAGCTGCAAGAACCATGATTGCTTGCATCGACATTGAAAGAGAATGTTTTGCTGCTATCGACGTCCAGCGGGCATGGAGGTGCTATAGATCAAACGTGGATTATATGCTCATGGTCGTATCAGCTATCACAATTCAATCATTTACACGTCAAATTATGGCAAAGATTCGCGCTGAAAAGCTAGTGAAAGAAAGGCTGGCAGCTGCGGCAGAAAAGGTGAGAATCGAGCGTGCACGAGCCTTCGCTGGACATAGACAAAGAGAAGAAGAGTCTTTGCGACTGAACGGCAATGAGCACCAGTCAAATCAAAGGGCATACGATGCAGGAAAGGGTGTTGCAGTGAAGCAGGGGAAGGATTTGCGGTTTACTTTCAGTACTTCCGCCAAATTCGACGAAACCACTCAAGTGTCATCGAAGCCTCGCCACGATGAATCAACTGGTCTGGAAATACGCACACCCAATGAAGTCTATGGGGCGACAAGATCATCTTCAGATCCATGTCCTGACGCTGGAATGACACGGCCCAGTTTCAGTGACTATGGCCCAAGGGCTTCCAACTCGTGGCAAACTGAATTACCATGTCTACTTGCCAGTGAAGTGGACAGTTTACCGAACACACCATTACTCATTCCATATCCTCAAGCTGACACCAAGCAGTCATCAAAGTTTGAAAGGCACACAGCCAATGCCATAAGAATAGTACACAAAAGCAGAAAGTTCAGTGAAGTTCTGAAGGCTCTCATGAGCTTGGAGAAGATAACAAAGCAATCCATCGAGGCCTGCAAGATGATTGTTGAGTCAAATGCTCAGGATAAAATGTTCTCTATCATTCGCAGCTGCAATCGGAGTTCGCCTCATTTGGAGCTTATACGTGTCATATTGTCAATACTGACTAACCTTATACAGCACCCTTCAATTTTATCGCGGCTGGCAACTGATGAAGCAATTGATGCTATGACTGATTTGGTTCAATTGTTCAGGGACAAGTCGAATATATTTACACTATCATCGCACCTTCTGGAACAAATGTTATTTAGTTGCAGTCGGTTAATGAGAAAGTACTCTACGCCCGAGAACAAAAAACGATTAAGGGGTGTGGTTTTGCTGTGTAAGAAGAAAGTATCGTCGCTTGAAGATATGCACAAGGGAATATGTAGTTTGGAAAATGTTATTCGTATTGTGAAAGTCAATTGCGCATAACTTTTGCAGTGCAATCAAAGCAAGAGGAGAGTTCCACCAAACCATGCTCTTGATGTTCAGCTATCAATTCTCGACCAAAATCGATCGATTTAGGACAATTTTGATTCAATTTAGGATGTTGTTGTCAAATCGATGATTGCGAACTGATTGCGAACCATTGGCGATCTTAAGGAGAGGGCACTTCATGGACAGGAGTGTCACCAAAGCTACTTTCTGTACATAAAAAATAATTTGTTAATATCACCTACCTTTTCTCATTTTTTCTCAGACATAAATCCCCCACGACAGCCATCATGGACTTTGGCATGGCAGCGATATTAAACCATGATTAAACCAATCTGGCATTGGAAAGTAAAAACCAGACCATCAATAATTATAATTGATGTTACAGTGGCAATTCTACTAACGAGTAGCAGCTGAACCTTGAGAAGGGAGCATGCCATGACGATAATACGTTGTCGTAAGAACAAACGAACAGCTGGATTCCCTCTGGCCATTTTGGATTTTCGTTACCGATCACCATTGTTTGAGAGTAAAAAGAAACGTAGTTCAAAACTTTATACTTGATTGAACACCATTGACCTTTGCATTGCCTGAAGAAGAGAGTGAGCCTTTTTCTCTGCTCCCCAAGATTGGTAGCATTCTACTGCCCGTTTCATCAATTCAATCGATAAATCCTCCCTTCCTCTATCTAAATGAAAATAGGCTGCAAGTTCGTTTCCAATTGCTTCTTCGTGTACAAATCGATGCTTGTGTGCGGAAGCTATTGATAAATCATATTCATCGGCCGCTTTATCAAATTTACCAATTGAGAAATGATACTCGGCACTTAGCAGCAAAGCCTTATTCTCAAAATTCCACTTGCACCCCTCAGCCCACGTTGCCATCGCTCGACTTGCATTCAGGGCTATGTCCGTCCAATATTGGTCTTTCGACTCACGTAGGCAGTGTAACGCTATGAGTCCCGAATAAAAAGATTGCGTGATGGCATTAGTTCGCTGCTCTGCTTGATGCGGATCAAAGAATTCTTGATATCGCCGAATGATTCGCTCTGCATTGTCCATTCTCCTAAAAATAAAACTGCACATAAGTTGTATGCTGACAATGCGCTCGGCACGAATAATATCTTTCTTATCAAACGCATTGGATAAATTGTTGTCATCGTCTTCAAACCCTCGAACGCCCTCCCATGCGGTGTGTTGACGCCCACCAGTTAAACCAGAAATTGCATTTAAAATCGGCATTATATACAGATAGGGAGCAATCCTCTTGTGATGGGCCTGATAAGAACAAGAACACGAGAAGGCCTCACGCAGTGTGAGAAATGAATTTCGGAGAATTCAGACTCAATGTAAAACAAGGAATAGAATTGAACGCACCAGAAGTCTCAAAAGGATATAAATTTGACCCTCTTCTAAGGATGGCAGCGATGAACCATGAAAAAATGACCGATATATATAGGAGACTGATATTCCACATGCAGTTGTAATTTCCCCACACTTTGGAAACAAAAAGACAATATATCAGAGAAGTCATCTCCAATCAAAAGAAATGATGCGAGAACATAAATGCATACCTTCATGGCCATCTTGTGACAATCTAACAAAGGTGGCAGCAAGGCCTGGCAAGGCTCCTTCCAAATATTTATGAAAGCAATCACAGCATATGTAACCTCCGGACTGAAGCACTCTGGTGATTTATTGAGGATCATTGCGACTTTCCCGAGCTCGTAAGCAATTGTCACGTTACGCCTGGCAAAACAAACTGCCATGCCAGCAAGCCCTTTTGGTGAAATGGCGCATCGGCCATGACTCATTGTTAGCCTGACCATACGACATACAAGAAGTGGCAGATACTTGCTTTTCTGTCGATGGCTCAATTGCATTGCGATATTCAAGAATTTCTTGATGCCCCAGAATTAACGAGGTACAATATAATGATACAAAATTTAGTTCACTCAATTTGAGGATCAATTCATATTAGAAAAACAATTTGTCTGGTAGAACGACTCACCATGGCTTCTTTCTTCTGCGTATCTTTCATTATGGGGAGTTTAGCCAAAGCAGCAGGTGGTAACTGCTGCAATTTGGAATAGGTGCCGACCAGTTCCCTTCTGATACATTCATCATCCAAATCTTCGGGAAAGCGTTCTCCAAGATATTCTAACACCGCAAACTGCATGGTACATGCAAAACTCAAGTGGTCAGAACAAGAGAGAAATGTAATAGAACCGTATGTCAACCACGAACACTTACGCAATGTTCAAAAGCCTTCTCGATGGAAGTGCCATCTATACTTAAAGACATAATCAATACATTCATCGAGTCAAGCTTATCTTCAAAGCACTTTGCGTTGCCGATCACCTAGAATAAAAATGAAGCTGGATGAATTGGTCTCAAATTAATAATGATGGGCATGTATGCACTTCAAATATTTACCTCGTCAATCCCTTTTGTCATCAAGTTCGTTTTCCCCAGTGCCCAGTGCACTCGCGCCGCATTCTTGAACAATGCCAAGCTGAGGCTATAGTGATGCGTCCAGTAGCC
>JALLBF010000402.1:0-10696 GCA_036939945.1 Thalassiosira sp. AJA248-18
GCTCTACATACGACGGAAGGGGACTTATCAACCACCACCATTTCACCATTGCCATTTGAACTAACACTTGATCTTGGTCCGATTGTATCTCTAGAGGTACCTAGATAGGTAGGTAGACAGTGTTTTTTTTAGATTTTGAGGTATTACTTAATGTATATTAATTCCTACGTTAATATTGGTGTCGTTTTTGGCGGGAATTTTTTGAGATGGAATAACAATGACAATGACAATGAACAACCACCAACAGCCACCATCCAACACAACAACGACGGCGGGCACCTCACACAACACATGGTCGAACATCGGCATTGCCACAGATTGCCACTCCCACTGAATAAACGATGAGCACATCCTACGACGATGCCGAGGGAATGCTCCAAGATCAAGGCCTGGAAGTGGTCGTCATCCCCTACCGACCTTCACCTCCTCCGCGGCCCCCACGTCCGCCGAAACTACGCGGCAATGCTTCTCCTACTGATAAGAATGCTGCAACAAACCTCAATCTAGCGAGTCCAGCAAGTGACGAATCAAAAATATCTGATGATGATGATGATGGTGATAGCGTCGTCTCCTCCCCGCCACCGCCATCGAAGCAATTGTTCACTCCGCGAAGTCAGGCTGCCATGGCTGAGGCTATTGGTCAGAAAATCGAGGTTTCGCCTCCGCCTCCTCCTCCTCCTAAACTTCCCAAACAGCCATTGAAAAAAGCAAGCACTACTCAGCCGCCTGCTCCGCGGCTTGCTGATAAGCAGGGCAATACTAAGAAAACAAATCCTGGTCGTAGCCACAGTGTCGGTCCTGGCCGCAGCCATAGTGCTGGTGATGCTGCTGTCCAATCATCATCATCTTCTTCCAAGGTGAATAATAATAACGGCAGCAACAACAACAACAACAACAACAAACCCAAAAACAAAAAATCTCCTCCACGCATCCGATCCAAATCCACCCCCTCCAAATCATCCTCCAAACAAAAACCAAATAGTAAGAAAAATGGCAACAACCACCACGAAAAACCCAGCTTTATTCAAATGGCCAAACTGGGCTACCAGGAATTATGCAATGCCATCATTCGCCCCCCTCGTTCCAACTATCCATTGGAAGCATTGGGTCCCGAAAAGTTTGTATTCTGCGGTGAACAGTTTGTTAGAAAAGATTTTGGTGTGGTCAATGAACGAGGATTGTTGTTGGAGTGTAGCATGTGGAAGAGGGCATATGAGGAGGAGGAGGAAGAAGAAGAAGAGGTAATTGGTACCGTAGGGGACATTGACTATGAGGAAGAGCGGCAGACAAATGATGACAATGACAATGATGGAAATGAAAATGAAAATAGCCAACAAATAACACTGAATGTAGATGACTGGGATGAAAATAAGGAGAGGGGGGCAATGTATCTGCATGTTCCAGAATCATTTGAGGAAGAATCAATTTCATCATCGGGATTGAATGACGATTATTGTGACGAAGGGTTGGATTGTTTTCGTGAACTGGAAAAGGATGATGGTTGCAGCAACAATGACGATTATCAGCAAAATAATGACTCTTCTGGTGGAATGAACAATAATAGTATGAGACAAGAACATTCGGAACCAACAGCACAACATACATATTATCAGGGGAGTATCAAGACTCGAAAGCGTCATCGGGATCCTGTTGTCATCTACCTCCAGTAAGTACCCATGAACAAAACACATGGCAGGCATTGATATAACGTCATTTTCTCAATGAATCTCTGTGTTTCTCTTCATTGCCTCAAGTGGCAACTCCTCTGCCCGGACAGAAGTCATCCCCCAGCTAGGACATTTGCTCAGCCTGGGCGTCTCGGTAGTTTCATTCGACTTTGCCGGATCAGGGAAATCCGAGGGAGAATTTGTCAGTTTGGGCTATTACGAACGAGAGGATTTGCAGACTGTCATTCATCATTTGAGAGTGTCTGGGGATGTTTCGACAATTGCATTGTGGGGTGAGTTTGGTTTCACACAAAAAAAATTTAATGCAGTTTTTGATTTCATATCTCACGTTCGTTTCATTGTATGCTCATCATCCTATTCATCATTGTTTGTACCATATTATATAGGAAGGTCCATGGGGGCCGCCACAGCAATCATGTACGGTAGCCGTGATCCTACAATATCGTGCATGATTCTAGACTCGTCATTTACAGAATTGACTCGTCTTGCGGAGGAGATGGTCGAGAAAGGAAAAGAACAGGGTGTCAATGGTATGCCTGTGTGTATTTTTTTTTTTTTCAATCAACTTGATGTAGAATTTTTGTGACCCATTCGTGTGTTCTCTCTTTGTGTCCCAGTCCCCAACTTTGTCGTATCGGTTGCCCTACGAATGATTAAGAGCTCGGTCAAGAGTCAGGCTGGGTTTAGTATCCGTCACATCTCTCCCATCAGTCATGTCAATCGGTGTTTCATCCCTGCCATGTTCGTCGCTGGGGAACATGACGACTTTATCAACAAACGACACTCGGAGCTCTTACATACAAAATATGCCGGGGATAAAAATATCGTGGTTGTCGATGGCGACCACAACTCCCCTCGCCCAAGATTTTTGCTGCAATCGGCATGTTTATTCTTGCAGAGTTGCATGCAGTTGCCTCCCAGCTTGGAGCTGGTAGTGCCTTTGGGTACGAATTTGTTGGCGCCTCCGTGGATTTGTCCGGGGGGGTTAAATAGGTTGGGATTAGGGCAAGCTATTGAGCAAGCTCGTGCGGAAGCGTCTAAAAATTCTGATGATAGATGCTGGTTGCCTATAGATGATAACAACATGGCACAGCAACAACAACAACAAATACAAAAGCAGGCCCCAAAAAAGAAGGTGTCCCTTGATGATACAGCTTTGAATTCGCCAGGATTGCCATTTGAGCAGGGTGGCCCACGCAGTAGATCTTGTACGGATGTTCATCTACGTTCACCTAGAGGTGGTCGTCCAGATTCACCTACTGCCGAAGATATATTAGAAGCATCTGCACCTCCAGATATGTCAGAGAGGCAAAAAGAAATCCAATCCTCGCTATTTAAGATGCTAGGACAACATGAATGATTGAAAGGGCATTGTTTGTGGGCGTGCTGCCATATAAATGATAATAAACAACCCCATTAGGTAGGAATATGATTATGCCTCAGTCAGTCTTGGATGATACATCATACGGAACAGGTCCTTTCACAGAAAGCCCTGCACCTTTGCGGGACTCAAGAGCCAAAGCAATAACTTTTACAGATGATCGGACGGATGCAACAACAGTTGCGCAGTCTTTTCGCATTTTCTTAAAGGTTTGGATCTTCTGGCCGGACTCGTCCTCTGGAGATGGAATGTCGTCTTGCGTGCTCTCGGTGCAGTTTCCGTCGTCGTCCTTTTTATGCCCTCCATGTGGTATCTCCTTGATCTCGTCAGCAAAGGATGGTAGGGATGCCAAAGTTGCTTTGAGCTCGGCAATACTGGCTGCGGCTTTTTGGGTTGATTCTTCTTTATTCTTCAATGAGTCTAGCCACATAGTAGTTGCCGAAGGGCAGTTGGACAAGCAATTGGAGAACCGCTTGATATCGCCAAGCGCAATTTTACAAGCCTCAAATTCAGCATTTGCCTCATCACTCATCACATGCTCTCCTGCATTCTGAATGCATGAACATTGCTTCAAATCTTGCAACGCCTTTTTGGAGGAATTGCACATGGTCTCAAACCCTGAAAAAGAACGTTCGGCCAGGCTTTTGTTTTCTAATGGCGTCTTTGTGTTCAACTTGGAATTTGCTCGTAGTTTCAGCCTCGGTTTCAGAACATCAGACTTATTTTCCAACAGAGATGATCCAATTGATGTCCAAAGAATGCCATCAACGAGATGTTTCTCCATAAAAGTAGAGGAATGCACTTCTTTTGCAAAGTCTGGCACCCTAACTGCATATCTCCCAAATAATTCTGGTGATTGAGTTGACAGGGTAAAAATTGTGCGTAAGAGCTGCATTCTCACGGCATCCTCTGCCTTGGAATCTCCTGCATGTGATGTATCATTCACGTTTATGGTGGCAGTGTACATTGACAATAGCTCACGGAACAACCCAGAATCAGATATAGCCTTTGCATCGGAATCCAGTAGAGTTGCACCTCGACTGCCACCTCCCTCAAACAGGGGCTGAAAATCGAACCTCGCTTGTAGATTGGTCAAGAACTCTATCATTGGTATGATACAAACAGCTGTACGGATCCATGGACTGTTCTCTGTTGGTGATTCATCTTCCTGGTCAGCAGCCCCCTTCTTTGCAATGAGCGACTTCCGCGGACGAACACACTCAACGATACGAGAAAGAGAATAAAGTGATGACATAATGGCGTTTTTCATCTCATCGCGAGCACAAACACTCCATACTGACGTTCCACACATCCGTCCGGACGAAGCGCTTGTCATTTCCTTGGAAGAGCACATTGTCGCAAGTGAAGATAGCCCCACTGTGGTAGCTGGAGGTAACATACTTTCTGAAGTAGATTTGCTGGTTGGAGAAGACAATATGGCCATGACATCTTGCTCTGAATGAGATAAAAATGCAGTGAGTAGTTGAAGGTATGACGGGAGGGTGTCGTGGCCATGATTCTTATCTAGGGCACGATCACGTAGTAGGAATAGAGGCCGGTCCCAAAGCGCAAGAATGTCCTCATAGCCATTCTGATTGTCATGCATCACATGCAACAATGAGGTTGACTTCACTGCATCATCTTGGTCTTTTTTCGTATTCTCAAGCAATAGCATGAATGACAAATCCGCCAGTGTTTCCGACATACCCCCCTCTGACCAGGCACGAGATGATAATGATCCAAGTGCCAGTTTACCATAAGAAATGCTTGATAATAAGTAGTGAATTGACTTTCTTGCCCCCTCCCAAGTTTGATTCGCGGCATTAGGCTCGGATAGCTGCAGTGGATTGAAGCCGAGGTTGTCACTATCACTGTATTCATCAGCGCTGACATCGTCACTTTTCTTCCCCAAAATTGTTTGGACATCTGCTGTCGAAGAATAAGGATTATAAGATGTACCAAAATCATAATCGTCTGGGTCGGATTCTTCTGCGAATACTTCTTCCATGGAGTTATTGTCGTCATGGTCATCTTGAATCTTGTTTTGCTGTAAAAAATCACTGCTGGAGCTGCTTGCATCATTTGTAACATCGGTTTTGGGTTTGGCCTTCTTTTCTTCGTTCTCCATTGCCATCATCTCCATCCCTTGCACGATTTTTGCTGTAGCCTCATCCGCTAAACGTGACTTCTCCTCAGCCTCCTCAGCTGCCAACTTTGCGTTTGAAACATTTGATATGTCCGGAGGTTGAAACGAACCCAAAAATGAAGAAGCAGTCTGCAAATTTTCTGCTTGTTGAATGCATCGATAAGGACCCTCCACGAATATTGCAAATGCAATATCTGCATATCCTTCCGAAGTGGTAATGTTTGATGGTCCAAACATGGATTCTTGTCCTATATCTGAATTGTCAGCATTTTTCTCGTTTTCGCGTGTGTTGGATGATGATGTTGCAGATGAAGATGCCACGGCCTTTTCTTTTGCACGAGAGGTGGCCTGCAGCACACCATCCACTAGACGTGTTGATAGAGCCAACTTCTTGTTTGGATATTTGTCCTTGCCCATCTGCTTCGGAATCAACGCCTTGGCCAATCCACGACAATCCCCATCACCCCCCGAAATTATTGGTTCATCGTAGCATAATTCTGCATAGGTCGATCGAATCCTTTCCCATTGCTTTGCGTCATCATCTCTACCCAATGACCTGGTTTTGCCACGACTACGTAAACGTTCTCTCTCCTCTGCCTCCTCCTCATCTTTGGCGCGAAGTGCCTCGGCTAATTGCTTGGAGAACACGCGAAGGAAACGCTGCTCGTCCGCTTCGTCTCTATCGCTGTCCATGGTTTAAGATTCTTTGTTTAGCACGGGGTCAACAACCATTAATAGCTCTGGGGATAGTTATTTACCAGGAGACACAAAGCAGGATCTTTAGTAGTTTGGAGGGTGGAGGGTGGATGGGCGGTGGAGGATCCCAATTATCCAAATTGGGTCCCGATTATGACTTTGTGGTAGGACGATGGACAGACTGTACTAGCATCCCTATTCATCGGGAGGTCCGATAATGACTTGTGACGTACTAAAAACGACACGCACGTGTGTGAACCAAGGATTCGTCGCGTTTCCTCAACAACAACAACAACCACCAGCCACCACCAGCCATCGCCGCCAAAACGCCAGGCTCCAACCATCTGCGCACTTTTCACTACCATAATAAGTCACTAACTTCCAACCCTCTAAATGTGAGTGCGGATGGCAATGATGTGATGGAAGTTTGAGGCTGGATTTAGGGAGGGGTGCATTGGAAGGAAGGAATATTATTATCTTAATATCTGCCTCTGTGAGCCTGGCGGAGTGACGGGATGGGGCCGCACGTCTCGTATTATCGGCGTCTGCCGAATGAATGCTGTGGGGAAATGATGAATGAATTATCCTCTCTTGAATGCTTCCTCACCATAATTTCCCTTTCCTATTTCGATACTAGATATATCAAAATGAAGAACTGCCAGACTGTTGCCATCCTCCTTGCGGCCCTCGTTGCCTGCGCCACCGCCTTCGCCCCCGTGGCCCCCTCGACCCGCGCTCCTTCCGTGCGTGCCGTCAAGGCCCTCGCCGCCGTGCCCAAGGACTCAGAGACCGTCAAGGACACGAATGCCGCCGCCGTTGCTGCCTTCGCCACCGCCATGGCTCCTTTTGCCGCACAGGCCGCCGATATTGATGAGGGTGTTGTTATTGGATACGGAGCTGGACTTGTTGCCTGCGTCGTTTCCCTTGCTGTCGGATTTGCTATTGGATACGGAACTCTTGTCAAGCCATAAATTATAGGCCTGAAATAGATCCAAACACATGTGCATTTTATCCGCGTTCATCGCTGGCTGGTTGTAGAATTATTTTGCCGGGGTGGGTGCATGGCTGGGCTTAGGTATATAGCCCTTCTACCTTCAGTGTGTCTCGCAACAACAGCATAAGAAAAAATCGTTCTAATAAAAAACAGATTAACACCTGAATTCCATTATCTTTTACTTATTATGCATCTCATTTGAAGTACTAATATATCTCTCTTTTCCCATGTGATTGTATAGTACTGAGGAAGATTTTGTCTTTTGTGTAGGGAGGCGTTAAAATTCAGCCATGAATGAGATGATGAATGTATTGTGTTTAATGTTTAGTTGCATGTACTCACCGGACATGGCACTTACCTGTCCACCTTTGTGAAAACTAAAGTTGCAGCATGGGGTTACAGTGTGAAAAGGAGTTCTAAACTACTTAGATTTGTATCATGTGTCCCACCCCTGAAGAAGTATTACCCCAGATGTGAGTGTTTACGTCATGATCAAAACCTGAACATTGTCTTAAAATGCTGCAGACTAACACTCATAATACTGACAGATAGCAGAAGCAAAAATACTTGTGTCTTTCTGTTCCACCAACAGGTAGAGCGCGGTGTCGCTATGTTCATTCCTCTTGTGAGTTATGTCCAATAATCCAATTGGACTTGAACGGTAAAATAAGAAAGAGGCAAGAACACCATCGTCTAAACTTCTTGTCTCTCTCAACAGCTCTCAACCAAAGAGAAGAGAAAAAGATGTCTAATCTAACTCATCATCAGCATAATACCATCAACGTCAGATCAGAATTCAAACAATGCACTAAATGACAAGACAAAATATCGAAGGGGGGTGACGAAGAGTACATACCTACATCAGTCTGTGTATTTATGTTGGCAGTGAACCTTGTCAGTTAATACCTAGGGTCAGATTGGTAGGTAGGTGGATTAACCATCTTGGAAGTGCGGTGAGGCAAAAATAAAAGACATACATACAATAAAATACGATAATGCATTGTGATATCAATCCAATAGCGAAGTACTATATGTACTATGCAGTAAAATATTTCAGCCTCACAAAAAAAGAGCTAAAGAAGGATTACAAACTATATGATGAGGTGCAGGGGACTTTCAGGTCTTGCTTTGTCCTCGTAGCTTTGTGGTTGTTCGTTCCATTGTTTGCCATAATGGCTCGTCTAAGATTCTGGATCGAAGGTTTAAATTGGCGGTTCTTCTACGCAATTGTTACCTTGCTAGGGCCACCAGGGGCGGGCGGGCCGAAGGGGTTGTCACAGCCGCAACACGTCGTGTGGGTAGAAAAATTATTGGACCTTGGCGTAGAAGATTCCCTTGGTGAGGATCTTCTTGGGGACCTTGGATCCCATATCGGTATCGCCTGATTGGGAGGCAACGAAGACACCTCCAATTTCACTCTCATCAGCGTTGACCTTGTTCACTTCCATTTCAATTCGGCCGGCACCAACATCGAAGGTCTTGTTGTTCTCCTTGAAGAGCTCAGCATCACCCTCCTCTCCAGATTGAAGACCTGGAAGAGCAACGGCCATATCGTATCCGGTAACACCACCACGTCCCTTGGGGTCAAGGAAAAGACCGGTACGGTAGGAAGGAACACTGAAGTCACCTCCCATCTGGAAGCCGGGCTTGAAGGATCCTCCGTTACCCTTGGCAACAAGCTCCTTCACGGTGAAAAGGAAAGGAACACGCTCACCTCCGGGAAGCTGAACAGTGGTGGGGGCGTAATCAATACCCTCCTCCTCGACGAAGACAAGGTTTCCACCATCAGTCTTGATGCTTCCCTCAATTCCCTCAAGGGTGTAAGTCTGACGGGTCATGACCTTAGAGTTGACGAACTTCTTCTCCGTCTTTCCTGCCTTTCCGATCTCCTCCTCGACGGCCCAAGCCTTGGGCTCGATGCACATCTCAGTGAGGCGGGATCCAGACTTAGGGGTGATGGTGTCCTCGCCGATGACCTCAGAGCAACGGTTGGCAAGTCCAGTTCCCTTAACCTGGAGGTAGGAGAGCTGGTTGAGCTCAGACTTGGTAATGGCCTGGGCGGGGAGGGTGGCGCCGAAGATGGCGGCACCGGCAAGGGCGGCAGCTCCAACCTTGGCAAAATCGTCCTTCATGGCGTTGAGCTGGGTGGCACGCTGAAATTAACAAGAGGGCAAGAGAAACATTAGATTGTTGCATTATATTGGTGTGGGATTGATGGGAGATGTTCCTCCCATTTCCGACGTCAATTTTCAATCAATCCAACCCAAACCTTCTCCAACCCAACGATTGATTTTTCACTTACAGTGCCAGCCACATTAGAGGGAGCAAAGGCATTGGCCGAAGCGGCGAAGGCAACAGTACAGGCGGCGGCGAGCTTCATCTTGATAGTGTATTGAGTGAGGATAGAGTGTGAGCTTTTGGCGGCGCGGTTGTTGAGATGTTGGCTGTGCGTCTGTCCTTGGGATCGTGGCTGGATCGGCTTCCGGCGGCCGCCTAACAGCAACTGATTGATGAGTACGTCACTGGGTACCAAGCTTTTACGGTGGAATTCTGTGGCTGAAAAGATTCGCGTTCAACCTGTGCTGTTGTCAGGGGGGAGTGGGATTACTTTCGTATCCATTTGTGTCCAATATCTTTGCTTTAGTATCCATTTTCGTGAAAAGCTGCCACTCATCGCCAATCGCCAAGCTTATATTTTATGGTATCGGTCCGATCCAAGATGCACAGAAAAATAAGAGAGGAGAGGAAAGAGGGGAAGAGATTGACAGCAGGTAGATAGTACTACTATCATATTATTGCTACATCTACAATTAGTATTTGTGTCTTTCCGCCATACATCTGTCCGTGAACTCTCTCAGCTTTGTAACCCTCTTAGAATGGTACAACGGCACCGCCGTCTTCTTGCTTCTTGGATGATCTCCGGCCGTCATGTTCTTGTACTTCAGTACTTCAAATCTTCTTCTCACACTTGCATCAATTTTTTGTATACCAAAATATTGCATACACTATGTCCAAATAGTGAGCCTATGTAACAAAGTGTTGCCAGGCTTGTCCTCCTGGAGGTAGTAGTTCGGTTCATGTGTCCCAACAACATGAATTGTGTAATTGTCAAGGAAACGCAAAAAATCCTCACAGTCTTTGTAACTGGACTGCTCAAGATCGCCGGAACGAAACACAAACATTTTGTGGATTCGTATCATCCATCTTGTCCTCTGAAAAGTTGCAATAGACGGCAAACAAAATTAGAGACAAACATAATATAGAAAAAAACGATCAATTGACACATACTTTTGTACCTTGTGAGGAGGTTCATTTTTTGACGTTTGCTCTTGTCGAACAAAATTTATCGTTAGCGAACACCGCAAGCATTCCACCCCAGTAATGCTTCTGTGTCATACCACCCGGCACCGTCACCTTATTTAACATCTGAACACACACACTCTAACTAGGCACAAAGTTCCACATATGCCAATTTTCTTGGGAATCATTTTGAACTTTGGCCATATAAATATCGTCCCAACCATGATGAATTCGTTCAATGCCTTTTAATATTCAAAAATAATTGTACCTCGGAAGTCCTTTTTCTTCAATGCATGTGCAACAAACTTGCCCTTCCCGTCCTGCTGGATCATGCACCACCGCATATTATCAACTTCCGCTTGTAGGCGAGCGTTCTCCGCCTCAAACTCACTTGTGCCGCTCAAAACTGACAGATCTCCCTCGCCACTAACACAAACCTCATTGAATGATACATCTGAAAGCGCGATCGCGCCACTGCTGACAATTAGCTG
>JALLBF010000403.1:0-10058 GCA_036939945.1 Thalassiosira sp. AJA248-18
TTTGAGGTTGAAGCAGGGCCACCCATTGTGTCTGCAAGTGTTTGTACCTGTACGTTTGTGTTTTGGAGGCTTGATTTGGGGTTGGGCAAATATGACAAAGCACCCTGATGGCATCACCATGCCTGCCATATGCATATGACTTATGAGTCCCCAAAGCACCGGGCCAGTAGTAGTGGGTGGCATTTCAGCTCAAGCCAAATTGGCCTGCTCCTCCTCCAGTATGTAAGGGGGCGTTTGAGGTTGAAGCAGGGCCACCCATTGTGTCTGCAAGTGTTTGGAGGCTTGATATGGGGTGGGGCGGAGATGATAAACACCCTCTTAATGACATGATGTCCTCCAATATGAAATTGGCCGTTCAAACTTGAGGCTCATCACTTTATTCCCTGGCGGAACATATTATGTTATTTTCCTTATACAGCCACTGCTTTATATACAGGCATTGGCCACATTAGCTTCTCTCTTTACTAAAAGTATATATGTTAGCACTGCCACCAGCCAATCAATGATGTACTTGATGACCCAATATTCATATGAATAAATACCGGGAGAATCTCCTTCCTCTTTATTCTCTAAATTCCTGCGGACCTTGCTAACCTCTTTAACTGTCAAGTATCTTTTGTGTAATATTGCTTAGAGTCCAAGCAGGAAATCCACGGAGGTATCTATATCAGCTAATTGATCCTCCCTTTGAAGGAGCCACTCAACAGATTGACAGAGCATTTTTTATACAAGGAAAAGATGGAATTAGTTGACGGAAGATACTTGTTCTGCTACTTCGAATGCTTGGATTGGTTGCTGACGATCTTGATATGAGTTAAGAGGATGTTTACTGGGGAAGTTAAGCCAGAGAACAAAAAACATTTTGATGGTAAGTTCACTGTTTTCGTTGGGGTATGAACATTTTGTATGCCTCGTAATTGGATGAGACAGATTTCATCTTCATTGTATCATCAGTCTAGCATGTCCATGAGAGCGAAGTTGGCCAATTTGTGTTGACAATTTACTATCAACAAGAGCCCCATCTGAAACGGTGGGCACCCAGTTATCAATCATAAGCCATTAGTCACAACCACACGACCGTCACTCAGTTTGACGGCATTTATTGATTGTTTTAATCCTTTGCTAGGAAGCTTAACCATCAACATTAATCGAACTTTATACAAAATTATATTAGCCAAACACTCTCAATGTATTTGTAGGACACAAACAGACCCCCTAAACTACTAAACCGCTAGAGACGAAGCCACATCCACTAACAAATTCACCTGATTTTTTGTCAACCCTGGCACCCTACACAACATGGCCGCAATTTCCTCCCTACTCCCACTCAAATCCAACTGTTCCAATGCCGTCCGCTGCTCCATGCTCAACTCACCCAGTGCCAATGCTGTGTCGACATCACTTGCATGGGAGAAACACTCAGTATCGTCCCTAGTTTGATCAGCGCAGCTGGTTACTGATTTCGTACTGACGTAAGTATCGAATGGTTCCTCATCCTCAGGGGCATCTTCAGGGATATATTCAGGCTGCGGTCGCATTACCTTTGGTGCCCTCTTCGTCGAATTGACACTTCGATCTGCTGACACTGTATCCATCCTCGATGACGACGAATGAGATTGCTGGACAACATACTCCGCCACAGGCTCCATCTTATCTGTAGCATCACGGTTCATGTACGACCGCGCATTCGCCACCTCCTTTTGCAAATTATCCAACCTATTCTCAATCTCCTTCGTTGAACGCCCCTGATCCTCTGCATTCACATGGCTCATGACTCTAGTATTATTCGCCACCTCCTTTTGCAGGTTGTCCAATCTATCCTCGAGGGCTCTTGGTATCACGGGGACAGCGGCACTGCTATTTGCCGACGCTGACTTTTGCACCTCGGATTGAATTGCCATCAACTGCCTTCGCAACTCTTGGGAATCCTCCTCGTACATTCTCTTTTCATTATTCATGCTTGCCTTTTGTACATCCGATTGGAGGGTCTGCAATTGCCTTCGCAACTCCTTCGAATCTTCCTCGAACATGCGCTTATCCTCTTTCGAACTGGCAATGAGTTCCATCAAACACTCCTTGGAGGCATCGATTTGCTTCTCAAATAGATGGCGCTCCTTGTCGAAGCGGACCTTCGTTTCGTTCGACTCCATAATCTTCTTTTCGAGATTTTCAGTGAGCGATTCCGCTTTGTGTTCCGTCTTGGCCAGAGTTTGTTCCAGCTGTGAAATACGAGATGACAACGCCTTCCTCTCTTCCTTGGCCGTATTCCGGGTATGATCCAGTTCCATTTCCCTGGTTTGCAACCTGGCCTCGAGCTTGGCCAACTTTGTCGCCAAGTGCTCCTCGCTCAAGCTCGTCAATCTCAACCGTTCGGCCAAACTATTGGTATGATCGACGAGCACCTTCTCCTTCTCCTCGGCCCCATCGTACTTATTTTCATACCAAACTAACCGGTCCTTGAGCTCAACATTTTCGATGGACAAGGCCTCAATTTCCTTGTTGAGCAACCTCTCCGTCTTCTCCACCATCTCTTTTTGACGTTCGTTATTTATACGGGCATCTTCCTCGAGCTCTTTAATTCGTTTCGTCATGGCGGCATCATTACGGGCACGATCGCAGGCGGCGACGCGGGACGCCCAATAATAGTATGAGGGGCCTTTGATGAAGGCCTCGCCGATGAGATCCCCATAGCTCATGGAAGTTTTGGGAGCCATCATCGAAGGCAGTCGTCCCTTGAAGTCGATCCGTTCAATCGCTTCGGGGTAGGCGTCGAGCAGAATGAGGACCATCTCTTCAGACGCTCCAGACCGAAAGGCCAAGTGGAGGGGAAACATTCCCTGATCATCTTGCGAGGATAGTCCCGCCGGATAGATCTTGATGAGGGTCTTGACTACCTCGGCAGGGGCGCCGAACAATATCGCCGCGTGGATGGGGAGCATACGCCATCGTAGGACCTTTGGCCCACGCTTGTTTTGTGTAGGCGTCGCTGCCGCTGATCCCGATCGGGGGGATGCCACTGCAATTCTTTCGCCTCTGTCGGACGAGGTGGACCCGATGCCACTGGCATTATTGTCTACTTCGGCATTTCCATATCGGACAACCCACGTCGATGCCTCCCGTGGGTAGACTTTGACGCGCTCGCATGCCAAGTTCCACTGCTTGGTGTGAACAGCGACATATACTCCGGTTGGGTTAACATCGAAATCTACTTCATTGGCACGGGATCCGCCATCACACAGTAGGAAAGGATGGATGGTATTGTCGGCACCGCCACAGAAGATGGAGGAGAGGACACCACCCCCGCCGCCGGATTGGTCATCGAATTGATATGACATGGCCGCCGGGGAGATGGCGACGGGGCGGCCATTGATGCCCGTAGGGGGTCTACTAGCGGCCATTCTGTTGTTCAAATTAATGTACGAATTGGATTGGTGTAGGAGTGTTGGACTGTTGCCTCTGGTTGTGCACAAAGCTACTTGCTCTAACACTAACATACATACCTCTAGCAAAGCTTGGCAGGCGGCGGCAAAAATCGTTCCTGTTGCTTCTTCTTCATTACCTGGCTTACCTACGATTATAGCTGTAAACGTATGTATGAATAGTATTATGTGATCGCCATATAACTAATTTAGCAATACAGAGATTATCAGGGGAATCAATACCAGTTTACGCGCGCCTGTTGATGCTAGCCTGCTGACTGCTGACATCTTTAGTATCTAAATAATGTAAATCGAACCATGGCGACGACGGCATCGGCACTGGTGGTAGGCCGCCGCCGAAGCCTCTTCGTAGGGGCCTTGCTCATAATTTCTTACTTCACCCCACAACAAGCAGTTAATGGATTCCTGATCTCGCCTCATGGTCTTGGCTCAAAGCACATGTTGTTGGTAAAAGCCAAGAATGACAGCGAATGCGACAACTTGGACATTTCTCCCTCTCCATGTCATCTAAGCCGTCGATCTGCCATTGCCATTGGTGCCACGGCTGCGCTATCGCCTTTATCTCTCCCGATATTGCCAGCTAATGCTGCAATTGGTAGCGCGATACCAACGTGGGATCTAGACATCGATTTCCCGATGTTGGCACTGAACACTGCAGGAATGTCAGTTGACGAAACCTTCAAAGCAATTGAATTCGCGAGAAAAGAGGGCATGACCCATATTGACTTCCACCCTGGTGACGAGCGGGATGGTATGTCGAAATACCTATCCAAGCACAAAGATGAACGGGATTTGCTATTTTTGAATACCAAAATCAGAAAGCCTCCGCCTGGGACATCTCCCGAAGACGCAGCAACTCTTGCAAGGGATCAAATCAACGATGATTTGCGTATTTTGAATGTAAAGAATGTTGATATGTTAATGTTACGCGACAGTCCTGATCCCAAAGTAATCCAAGCCCAGTGGGCGGTTATGGAAGAGGCCCTAGCAGAGGGGAAGACTCGTTCGATTGGCGTGATAAATTATTGTCCATCCGCTCTCAAAAGTGTCCTACAAACAGCCAAGGTAGTGCCCGCGCTGAATTACATTATGGTACATGTCGGAATGGGAAAAGATGTGCATGGGCTACGAACATTGGGCGAAAAGTCGGGGATACGTACTTTTGCATATGGCCAAACGGGGGAACCGGGTCCTAACACGGAGATAGTGAACAATCCCATACTGAAGCGGATAGGGAATGCTCATGGAAAATCTCCTGAGGAGGTGGCATTGCGATGGGTGTTGCAAAATGGAATAGCAGCGTCCATCCGCCCTTCCTCAAGTTTTGGAAGATGTGAAGGGAACGAATGCAGATTGGGGATAGCCAAACAGGCACGTTGTTTTGATTGGACTTTGACAGAAAAAGAAATGGCAGAGTTGGATGCAATGGAATCTCCTGATGACAACCCTACACTCTTTTCATCGGCTGGATGCCCTGGAGCTTTTGGTACATGACTTAGGTCTTCTGTGATGTAAGAAACATGGAGCATTAAACTGTTTCGTTGTGGCCATAAAAAAGAGGGAGATACGAATTCTCTCTTTTTTGAAATCCTCTCCTCTAATCTCGTTGAAGTTACTGAACATCACTCATCATTCGAGTTCAATAATTTACTTAGACTCGTGATTCTTTTCGATACCCATCTAATTTAGTGTTAGTATCACACATAATAAAAAGTACATATTGGCGGGAAGGACACCAAAGAAGTGAGTATTTGTAAATGTCTACGGAAACGTGTACGGTATCACTTACTATCCGTAGTATGTATGACCTACCAGGGGCTGACCCTAGGTGTGACGCGTAGAAAAGACATAAATCTAAAATATGGGACATTTCCAAATAAACTCAATATATCTCTATCTATTCCTACCTATGTTCCCCGGAAAGATATCAATGTTCAAAAAATTTCTAAAATAACCCTATCCTTAACTGTAATCTTAAATATCCGAACCCGCTCGGCATCAATTACGGTATCGTATCCTTTTTACTTAACACAACAGTTTGAAGGGAGTGACGTGGCAAGAAGAGCCTCACAATAAAGCGACGAATCCTGGGCTCATTCTTTTTTTGCCCCGCAAACTCCTCACAAATCTCGAGATCTCGAATCCGATGCCCGATAGTGCCCGATGCACGTACCTACCTACTTAGTGTGAAGGTAGAGAGATGACACGTGCGTTTATTATTTTGGTGTGTAAGATATCATCTTCCTGAGCGGCAACAAACCATCAACCAAAACTAACACCCACCAAGTCAATAACATTAGCACCAGCAGCTTTCATCCAAACGACAAACACCATCATGCCCCCTAACCCACCCCGCCGTTCCCTCCCAGTCCGATCGAGAGCGCCGTCCAATACCGGGAACGCGGCGTCGTCACACCGTCACCCCCCCACCAGCACGAGTGAGGCCACCACGGAGGCGGCGGCTACAGACCAAGATGATGGGGGATCAAAAAAGAAGAGAGGAACAACGCCTAAAAATAACGGGAGTGGGTATACCAAGATGAACGGGGGTACTGGCGGTGAGGAAGGAGACATTAGGGATGAACAAAAGGTAAGAGTACTGTGACGGAGGAAAAAGATCGTCCGGATTAATAATTATGTTTGCGTCGGAGTCCTGTTGCCACTAGGAAGAAGTATGGATAGGCTAGCGAGGCTGCGTCAATACGAAAAAGGCGTATGATGAAAGTTGTACACATTCGACCGAGGGGGTCGTGCGGTGATTTTTTATACCAGCAGTTATTGTTACTTTTTATTCGGTATGCTGGCGTCTGCGTTGGATACATATTATTTGAATATGAAAAGGGTTAATTGATAGAATTCGTTGGTACATATTTATGCTAGGGGGAGGGAAGGGGGGGGGAGTTGGTAGATTATCGTATGTTGTTGAGAAGTGGTGGGAGGGTACGAAGTTACTAGTACAGAAGATTTTGCGGTTCATGGATTTGGTCGTACACATTCATATTTGGTCGACGAATAACACATGTTGCATTTTTTCTACAATCTGCCGTCGCTGACAATTCATCTCTCCTCTTACCACCCTTTGATCTCTGCCTCAAAATATTCTGTGGGGAATTTGGAACCTATCCGCCATGCACGTCTCCTCCCTCACTTTACAGAGGGGTCGTGTCCTTGTTGCTGTATTGGCCAATGGCAAGCGATTCACTGTCAAGATCAAGTTGGGCAAACGTGAAGAAGAATTGGAGCCAATCGTCCCACAAGAGTCAGAAGCTCCATGGGTATGCCATACATGTAGCAAACACAATCTACCTACCAAGAAGAGATGTGGATCTTGTCAATCCTGGAGGGGCGGCACAAGAAAAAATATTACTGGCACGAAAAAATCCAAAACGCCACCGAAAGCAACAGTAACCCCCAAAGTGAAAGCAACGCTGAAAGAAGAGCCCCCCCCGATTGAAGAAGCACCCCCCAAAGTCGAGAAGACTTCTGACGACCAAGAAGAGGAGGCCGAGGCAGATATATCGATGGGAGCTCGCTTGCCAAAACGCAAAAGGACGAACCTTTACTCCTCACTTTCTCCAGCTGTGATCTCAGCTACAGCTAAAGCACGTGCCGAGGCTTTTGCAGCGGCCCCCCCAAGCCCCCAACTGGCCTCTAAAGTGACGCTGGTGGCCGCCAAATCGGTGGCCTCTAAATCGATAACATCTAAGTCGATAGCCTCTCGATCGAACAGAATAAAACAATCATACGACAAGAAAGCTGAGGGTTATCCCCACCCCGCTGCTATCGCTGCTGAGAACGCTGCCTCCGTTTCTGGAGGAGTTGTCCCCGATGAATTCATTGGCCAAGATGGTAATCTGTTTTATTGTCGCATATGCCTCGGAGTAGGAGAAGTAGTGTGCTGCGACGGATGTCCCCATGTCTTTCACCAAACATGTCTACCCATTGGTCCGAGCAAGACAAGTCTGGAGAATGACGATGATCCATGGTTTTGTCATGAGTGTGTGGAGAATGACAAGTCTGGGAAGTTAGGTTCTCCTTCGAAGAGAAGGAGGAAAATCAAGGAACGCTGCTCAGAGTGTCGCCGTAAGGAAACCAAGGCCAACCCTTGCGTGTCATGTTCTGGTCGAAATTGTGACCAATACTTTCACATTGTGTGCCCCAGTCGAGGAGACGAGGATGCTGTCGTTCGCACCTCCTCTCAGAGGTTTCTTTGTACTTCCTGTAAAGCAGCCCTCGCCAACAGTGACAAAAATGGGAGCCACTTTGAGTACGATCAACACAAATTGGAAGACATACAAGGCGCTCGAGGTAGGCGTTTATCACCTGGTGGACGAGGGAGGGGAAGAGGTGGCAGAGGTAGAGGAAGAGGTGGCAGGGGTGCTCGGGGTTTACGCCGGATGTCATCTACGGAAGAAAGGATGAAGAGATTCAAGGATTCCGATGAACAGGGAATAATTAATATTCGTGGGAGAAAGAGAGTCTACTCTTCTGGCTTCCAATCTCCCTACATCGAGAACGACGATGACGATGATGGAGTGGGCCCTGAATTGTTAGCCTACGTCGAGCAGCCCTTTTCATCAACACCTGCATTCTTCTTCTTCCTCCTCCACAACCGAGGTGTTATTGAAAAGTCTTTATTCAGGAAGAGTCCTCTCTTTCGCGGCATGCCAAAAGGTACTGCTAGGAATGAAAAAGTGGCTGAAGCAGGTGCCGCTATCTGGACAGGAATGACCCCGAAAGAGCGAAAGGAATGGGTAGTTGTATCCATGAAGGACTTTGAGCAAAGAGTCGTTGCCTGGAAAGAGAAGGAAGTCATTGAAGCCATGATGAAGACGATGGACGACGAAAACCAAGACACACAGGGAGAAGAAGGCGAAGGCGAAGCACCAAGCATACCGCCTGAGGATGAAATACACATCGCAAACTCTCGCGCGAGACTGAATCAATACAGCAAAGTGAAGTCTCAACCAGTGAAAGTCAGTGCCAGCGCAAGGGGCAACCCTATTCTTCTTGAACTGCTCAACGATGCACGTTTTCGGCCCTTGCCACTGGTGAACACGACCCGAGCCAAGGAAGACTTGGTACACGGTAGTGAGAAAGTGAAAGTGGCCGTCCAACAGTTCACAGTGCAGGGACCCATCGAAACAAGTTTAGGTGATGATTGTATGGGGTGCACCAGAGGTTGGAGTCACTTTTGCTCCGTACTGAAGCGTCCCATACCAAGCTCGGAGCATCGCGCAAAATTGCAACCTCCTTTAAGCTCTTTAACAGCTACTAGGATTGGTTTGGGATTGAAGGTCAATCTGCCTCGCGAGGATGACAAGGAGCAGTGTCAACCAGCTACCAATGCAGAGGCAGAACTCGGAGTTGCCAAAATCTGTCCTAATTATCAACCTAGAGGAGGCTACTCCCTTTCTACCCCTAGTTTAAGACTTGATGACACAACCTCGTTCATCGAGAGTGCAACTGCGATGAAAAGTATGAAGCTTGATACTGATGGCCCTGTTGATGGGAGCACTCAACTTGAAACTGACAGCTCATCCCCAGGAAAAAGCAAAACACTGGCTCGTGGATTACTGCCACTACGAGGGCGCAAGCGAAAGATGTCTGTCGACAACAGTGGCCAGGACGAAGGTGATGTAGAATCTGTTACATCAAACGAAGAAGGAGAGAAAGAGGAACAACACAAATGCATCAGTTGTAGAACCATCCAATCAAACCCATTTGGTTGTATGCCTTGCCGAAAATCTCAGCTGGTAACTCAAATGGCCAAGCGTAACTATTGCTCTCCGAATTCAGTTGCAGATGAGTTTCTGAAGAGGAGCAGCTCTGTTGATTGCCCAAACTATGGTGATGGTTTTGTCAAGCCACTATGTGTTATGCTCGGACGAAGTAGTTTGAACGACACCAGCATTAGTGGTCGTAAGAAAAACCTTGACAGCGGACTTGATAAAATTGGGTTATCATTGACCAAAGAAAGTTGGACACCCAATGTCATTATGCCCCCCAATCCAAAGCGACTGCCGACACGTAAACCGCGCACTCTTAATTCAAACGTAACAATTTCAGAAAACGGCGATAGTAGCAGTGACGAATCAACGACTAGTGGAAGTTCTAGCTCAGGTCATCTTAACTCAGAAGATGGCTCAGCATGGGAATGTACGAAATGTTCTCATAGAAATGATGCATCTAGAGCCAGGTGTAGTTCCTGTCAAGGCTGGAAAGGGGGCAAGCGTGACAATATTAAGAACGTCAGGCCTCGTAGTTGTACTTCGAAGGCTGGCGAAGCAGAAGTTTCCCAAGACCGGCATGCTTTGGCACTCAAGCACAAAGATGAGTCCAATGAGCTGTCCCGTAAATGCCTGGCAATCGCATGTTGTGGAATACTTGTTGGCATGATCCGACGTGACCCAATGAGACTTTTTGCCGAGCCGGTACCAGCAGATATTGGCGAGTACCATGAGGTAATAAAAGATCCCATCGATTTTAGAACCATGAGGAAGAAAATTCTCTCCTCTGAATACACATCCCTGAAGACGTTCATTGCTGATGCTCGAAGACTCTGTATCAACGCATGTGTCTTCAATGCTGCTGATAGCTTGTATGCAAAGACGGCAA
>JALLBF010000404.1:0-15924 GCA_036939945.1 Thalassiosira sp. AJA248-18
AGTAGCTATCCATCGATATGCCGTGTGCCTATGGTAAACGGTCAGGTAAAAATCATAAATTGATTCATTCCAAACATACGGTACTACTTCAGAAAGATCAAACAAGGTTTCTTGATTGATCATACTTGACCCCCACAGCATAAATGTGGTTATCAAAAATTCACCTTGCAGCGTTTGCCGTTCCGCTGACATAAAGTTGTTAGCTTATACTTATATCGCGATAACCTGGCCACATGTTATTGGAACTTATGCAGGCACACTCATCGCCCTCGGTAGATAAAATTGCAGATGTAACATCACACACATTTTCACCGCCTGTTTTCAGGCTATTGGTATTGGGACCAATATGACCCCCCACCGACGGGAAAATACCCACGACAACGAGGAGGTCCACGGTTCTAACGGAGAGAGGCCTTGCCAGATGAAGCAGGATTCCTCCCGTGATGAGCCACCACGCTCCTTGAACTTGAACAGAGGATATTTTGGAAATACAAGATATAATCTCCTAGACAAAGCGGTGGCTGATCATCAATAGCTACAACTCCCTCCAACGAGAATGATGGTTAAATAAAAGACCAAAACATCCTGGGGGTAGAAGTGGGGAGTAGATTCTTTTCAGACGGAGAAAGTATCTACGAATACAAGCCAATGGCCTTATTATGCAAAGCCAAAGCCATTGGAACAAAATCAAAATTAGCTGCCGACGCCCACGTCTAAGTCAGATCCCTCCCAGAGGAATATGATACGCACTACTCTGTGATTTCTTTGGTTTCACAGAGATTCATTCTTCCTACTGAATACATCAACTGGACTATCTAGCACAAAGAAGAAAGGAACTATGTACCATCCACATACTTCCACATGAACAATAACAATAGCAATAGCAATAAAAAGTTATACCGTATAGGGTTGCTTTGCTTTGCTGCTGCACCCTGAGTTTAGCGGATTTTTCCATAAGCGAGTTTTGGGAGTGAGACCTTCATTATTGTCGCACCACAAAGATCATTGATTTGCCTGTGTGGTGATAGAAAGGGTTAACCACTAACCACCAAATAGGAAGTATCATGGCGATAAAAATCCGCTCTCAATAAGAGGGTCGGTTCAGAATATAGAATAGCGTCCATTTGAACTCTCCCCCAAGAGTCAATAAGTACCTTACGTACAACTTTAAGTTTGCCATCTATATATAAACGTAGGAAGTAGTACTATGTACTAAAATCAAAACTATCAACCTAGAACCAATTTTGACGAGTAGTTGACCCCAAATGATACAATTGAGTGGAGGAATAGCCAAACTTAACCGCCAATAATGGCCAAACCATGCATTGCAAGAGCCCTTATAATAGCGCGAATTGATCGCCTTGATAAGAGTTATCGATACCTCATATGACTAGGTAGGGAAAATCAAGTATGTATCTATGCAACAAAGCAAAGCAACACATAATACTAAAGAGTTGTTGTTTTGTCTGGAATATTAGCCAAAGCAAAAGAACAAATCTTATCTCAGAATTATCTACGAATCTTGACAGCTCTGACGAGAAGGAGGAGTACCGCCGACGACAATCATTTTATGTACATTGTTCGTGACCCATCTTGTCTTTGTGACTTGTGACAGTGTTCTTACTTATGTAATCATTTGTGCCCGTGACTCGCCTCACAAAAAGATAAGCCGGGGGGGGTTATTAATTTTCTCGGTTTTTGGTTCTTTCGTGGACAATTACAATGGGATAAAAGGTTATAAAAGGTGAGTTGCGGATATAATAACTAACAGCACCAACCAAATAGCCGTTAACTTGACCTGGAAACAAATGGTTGTTTGGATATAAATTACACTGTCGGGGCAGGTGTCGAATCACGGGTCGAAGAATACACGTCAAGTCAGTTTGCCCCCCCCATCCCATCGTAGGCATAGGTAGGTAGGTAGATAGATATCTAGCGGACTCCCGTTCGCGAGACACACACAACACCAAAACGAAACGTGAAAGGAATGAGATGAGCAAGAGCAAAGAGCACTTGTTTGGGGTTGGTGTTCTTTGTTATTAATTGTTATTGTTTGATATCTATCGCCATGGCATAGATGGCAATAAACACAATAGTCGCCTCTACCAGAAACCTCATCTCCAACTATCTAAAACATGGCGCACATAAAAGACGACACCGACTCCTCTGTCGCCCGAGATTCAGTCTTCGACTGGGGGTTCAAGAATAAGAATGCTGATGGTGATTCGGTAGCGGGCACGGAGGCTTCGGGTGAGCTTGTTTTTTTCATACGAGGCGATGCAGCATGACCCTCATATTATTGCAATAGAAGTTGTAGGTGATGCTTGCTGTTGGGGCTCACCTATTCTAATGTCTCCCCAACCCTACTATATTTTTGCTTTGCTTATAGCGCCATCCTCCCGCTACGATCCCAAGGCCATGAGCCGCATCGTCGACATAACCGACCTTGTCGACGAAAGCAGCGATGGCGACAGCGACGATGAGATGGGCCACACACCTCGTCCATCGAATGTCAGCTCCATCACCGAGAACATTAACAATGGCCAGTTTAACAAAAAGAAGCGACATCAATACGGCCCCGGGGGAATGGGATGCCGACAAGTAGTCATCCTCGTCTCTCTCGTGGCAATCATAGCCGCGGCAAGTGTTGCCATTGGTTATGCCGTGATGAACGTTTCACCAACCACCAACCCATACCGAAACGGGGAGCAGCAGCCACAGCAGCAACAGCAGCTACTCGAAATTGCGGAACGTGTCATAACCGCCTGTTCGGAATCACATTTGGATCGGGATATGTCGGAATGTCAGGAGTTGTGTTTTGAGAGTGGGCATATGTGTTGTTTTGAGAGTGGGGAGTATTCATGCGAGAATGATGAGGGGAAGGCTTGTGCTGTGTATGCGGGGTGTGAGGCGTTGGTTGAGGGTATTCCATTTGATGGGGCAGATGAAGATGAAGAGTAATTAATGGGAGACAGTAGTGGATCTTAATTGGGGAAATCCCTCTCTTGACATGGTTGGCAGAAATACCAAGAGTATATGTCAGGAGAGGTTATTGATGAGCACATAACGGGGGTTGACCTACAATATGTTTGAAGTGGGGTTGTGCGGCCAGCCTGTCACGGAAAAGAAATACACAGTGGCTGTGCACCTGAGCAAATGAGGGCTTTTTAGATAGAGATATCAGAATCAAGAAGTTTGATTGAGCTCAAATAAAATGAAAATGTTGTATTTTAGCATTATTTGTGCTGAGCTACGTTATTTATTCCTTGAGTGAAAATGCTCCTGCCGAGCTTTGCCAACCGTGGACTGGCTCTTGTAGTTCCAATCAGGTACCTATGTGAGGGGCCCATGCCTGATGTATTGCAAACACACGGCAGTCTGCGAAAGCACCTCCAAGTGGTCCTGACGGCAGCCACCGGGACACGATAGTAGCCCAGAACTGACAACCACAAAATAACTGGTGGCTACCAGCAGAACCGCTTGAAGGTCCAGTACCTTGAGGGCTTTCACACACCGCCGTCTTAACAAAATTTGATAACTATTTTATCAAATCTTTGGCAATTTCAATTGTTGAAAAAACGATGTGCTGTGACTGGTAATTCATCTCTATGCTTAAATGCGTGAGCGCCTTATTGAACGAAGAAAATGTGTATTGGAATTCATGGATTAGATAACCGAAGCCACCAGGCAATACTACCCTCTTGGTAGGCGAAAGAAGCGCCCTGCCCAGGTGAACAGCGATTGCAACAAGCAAGCAGTAGTTTCATCATCTCACAAAAACAATCATGCTATGGGTGCTGCCGAACCCATCACCCTAAATATCCAAGACAATCTAATTTACATTTAGTAAAGCTCCTGCAAAGATCACACTTGCTTACGAATCATCATTTCATATTTCGATATCTCCCTCCCAACCACCTTCATCTCCGTCCTCCTCCTCCATTGCATCTATCACACCAGTGGCGACATCCCCAGCAATTTTCAACAACCCCAGTAAAACTGCCATCCCTCCCACATATACATACCAAGGTTCCGATGACGCACTGTCCATCGTCAAGGCTTTCCCAATTCTCCCCGCATAGACATAGGCAAATGTTCCTGGTGCTGCAAAATAATATCAAAAATGAGAAGAACGATTTACTTGGCATAAGCTATATATCTGTTGCAACAGAGACACAATGTTGGCACTAAGAGAAGAACTCACCAAACCCCAAGGCTGTACCAAAAAAGTATGGAAGAAACCTTATACTAGATGCCCCATACAAGTAATTCGACAACGCGAATGGGAACAGAGGACTGAGCCTCAACAACAACATCAACTTGAAACCATCTTTTCCAATCGCCCTATCCATCGATTTGAATTTGGGATTATCCGCTAATACCTTCTCCACATACCCCCTTAATAAAGTCCTACCAATAACAAAACTAATACTCGCTGCTATTGCTGCACTGAATAGGCAAGTGGCAGTTCCCAACAGTGTCCCAAAGAGGTAGCCGGATGATGCAGTTAGGATTGGAACTGCGGGGATGGCAAGGATTTCGGCCAATACATAAAATGAAGAAAAGTAGATCATTCCTTTTTGGGTATCCATTGTTTCGAGAGATTTGAGAATTGTGTCAAATGAGGCAGATGGGTCACTGATTAGTTTTCTTTTTTTCGATGCGTGGCGGTGGTGGTGCAAAAGATAGAAGTGCAAGAAGAAGACGTGTGAGGTATTGAAATCATCATGGTTAACTTTTGTGTGATACGTAATGTGATCCAAATTTTCTATGAACATATAAGAGACTTACCCCAGCCCCAAATCTATACCCAAATCGTTTCCCATGGTCACAGCCAAAGCCCCCGCTGCAGCGACAACCATCACTGTTCCTCCAATAAGAATCCATTTCGTTGAATCTGAGGAATCATCTTGTATGTTGCCACCTTGGACAAGTTCCTGTATTGATAACTCCATATCACCCATAGATTTTGTATCTTTGTCATTAATCGTCGATGCTTGATTGTTGGCCCATAAGTCATCCACCACATTGATAGAGGTATTTACTTCTGACGTAGGGCTCTCTGTATTTACGAGGTCGGAAAAGTCGCCATTGGTGGAAGTGATCGCCTTGGCCTTCTTTGATTCTGCAGAAGGGGAAGGTTTCGACGAAAGCACGTTTAGGGATGATGGACCGATGGCGCCAATTTGACCATAACGCCGTCGTCTCACAAGAGAAGACTCAGGGGTAAGGAAAGATTGTACAGTATCAATGTTGAAGCTGGCGCTGCCGACGAAGATACAACACGACGCTGCGGCAAAATTGGATGAGCGCATTATTTTTCTTCTTTGCAATAATATTATTTCTCTCAGGTGGAAGTGGCATGCAGTTCGTTTTATAGAAGCAATTCTTGTGCTTGGCTCATGTCTGGTTGAGAACACCTAAAAAACTTTGAAACCAGTCAGAAAGGGGTGAGTATGGTTGATTGTTGATGGTTGTGGCGGAAGCAAGTTGGAAGGAGATCAACTGGGCTTGGAATGAAGATGAAGTGGCATGCAGTGAAGAGGGAGCGAGGGAAGAGGGAAGATGCGAATGACGCGATCTGGAACGAATCTGGACAGATAGGTGTAGATGTGGGCATTTGCGATTATGTTTGGGGGGTAAAACACGTGAAACCCTTTATATCCGTAGAATGTATGGCACATTTATACAGCGAAAGCCGGGGGGGTAACAAAATAAAAGTTGGGATAGTACAATGCCCCCAAATGGATGACTGACGTGTCAGCTCCTCCAGAAGAGAAGGAATCAAGACCTCGAATCAAGCAAGCGAAAGCTCGAATCTCAATCTCGAATGAGAATGTCCTTGCTCGAACGGCGTGAATCAAGCCAGCCCTGATCGAATCGAATCAAGCTCAGAAATATTCCAAGGTCATATGTCGTATGATATGCCGTAGCAGGCCGTAGCAGTGCCAGTGCACAGTTTCACTTGATGCCAAGGAAGGCAACTCGAGGCAATCTCTAACCCTGCCATCGAATGGCCGCCCGCAGCCCGCAGAATACCCGACTCCGGATAGTAGGCTTACACTAGCTGTGCCATAGTATGACATTATCCAGAGGAGTGGCTGCTGCTGTTATTGTTATTGTGGCGACCACGCTTTCCTATCGTTCGATATATTACGTCCGCATCGATTTCCCTCATACCCATGGTCACAATCGTATTGGTGAACCTAGACCACCGCAGAACGATCCAATCCCACTGACTTTCAGCCAACTTTGGAGCGAAGCTGGACAAATAGAAGTGGTGTCAAACCCACCACCCGAACGGTCCTGGTTACGAAATGCAACCGCTGCAATTGGCGTAGAAGACAGTGACAAAAACAACACACTTTCGACGACAATAACGATACCCAAAGTTATAAATAAAATATTCATCCAAAAGACAGGGGGGTTTATACGAAATATCACAGAAACACAACAAACTGCCTTTGCCAATGCGCATGAATCATGGCATATAAAAAATCCAGGGTACACAATTCATTACTACGACTTGGATCGATGTCGGTTATACCTCCATCGATACTTTCATCAGGGATTCCTCCGAGCATTCGACTGTTTGCAGGCATTTGCACACAAGGTAGATTTCTTTCGAATAGCCGTGTTATATCGAGAAGGGGGGTGGTATTCTGATTGGAAAGAAGTGGCCCTGATTGATAATTTGTTGGATAAGCTCGCTGCCGATATAGATTTTTTTGCAGTTAAGGACAAAATCAAAGGTGCAGGGTGTATCCAAAATGCTTTTATTGGTGCCATACCACGGTACCCTATCCTTGCGGAGATGTTGAAGCGAATGTTGATCCATGTTCAATCAAGTTACTACAGTGAGGGTAATCTTGCATTCCTTGAGATTACAGGACCATGTCTGTTAGGTAAAGTGTACGATGATATGACAAGCAGCAATGAAACATTGAAGTCGCGAATAAAGCTCGGGCAATCACACGAGGGTGGGGGTGTCTTGTCCAAATTCAACGGAGAGACACTAGTTCAGCACAAGTGTGACGGTTGTGGTGGTGGTCAAAGCTGGAGTGATGGCAATAATTATATTGACCTACATAAGAAGAGAGAGCTTTTCTGTCAAGATTCGGGCAGCATATTTAATATTCATCAGCAAGAACATGAAATGCCCTTGTAATATTGAGTTGGTTGCAGCAGTACTTTGAGCTTGGGATTTATATGGAAAGTGCAATATTTAATTGAGACATGACACACTCGCATGGCCCTGCTAACTTTCTGCTGCTCTGTGTTTTTTTTGCTCGCTTTGAAGTATCTAAAGAGAGAGTTTGCTGTGCGGGCCAGAGAAGGACCAGGCCCATATATTTCAATCTACAGCTACATTTCACTGGAGTAACAACTAAAGCACCGTTTAACTCACACATCTATAACCAAAGCCTGCTACTATGCACTCATTCCACTCATCATACTCATTATTAGTTGGCGTTTGCTGCTTGTGCTGCCTCCTCTTTCCTCTTAATTGTCTCAAGCATCGCAGCAAATGCAGCTTCCTCATATAACTTTTTGGCATCTTCGGGCTGACTAGATTCGGTTGGTGTTGAGCATGCCATGAAGATTTCTCCAAGATGTTTAAGCCCATATGCCCTCCTTTTCCTGGTATCCTTGTCTACACTTTGGTCGTGCAAAACAATTTGTGCCACTTCATGCAATGTAGTTGTAATATCGACCACAGTGGTAGTCCACATGACACTGAGCATGCCCGAAACCTGCACCTGTTCCACTGCTGCCTCCTTCTCCTTCCTCTCTTCCTCTGTCTTGGCCTCCGCCAATTCATTGGCCGCTTTTTGTTGCATCGTCATCATTTTCATACCAGCCATGAGACCATCACGTTTAGCTTTGGAAGTGTCAGAAGATTGTTCCATTTTGGCATAGTGTCCCTGAAGACCGAACGGATGGTTGTTTCGTAAGTTGCATTCTGTCAGAAAGCGCCAAGAAAATGTTAACTACTTACCTTGGCCCACTTGGCAATAGATGGCATGCCAACTCCCGAATCTGTCGCACCCAGAAATTGGTGTGCAGAGAGCGAATAGACTTTGCCAATCAAGTGAACGAGCTCGGCCCCATAACTCGCCTCGCTGAGATGTGTGGCTGCTGATTGCCAGATGGCCTTCGCACCATCGAAATCCTCTTCAGTCCAACCCTTGAGCCTCTCGGCCAGCTTGATTGCCAATCGAGTGACCCGCCTCTGTTGCACAATTCGTGCCTCCTTCTGACCAACCAATGAAGAATCCGCGATCAGGGCACTGGTAGCCATGGCAAGCCTCCCCAAATAGTCACCAAACTTATCACTCCCAAACAAGAATGCGAATAGAATAGCTGGATCGGCTCGAGTTTGACCACCAGCAACATCGGTTTTATCCGCAGACAGTCCATCTTTGCCATCAACATCGTATTTCGCCCTCAGTTCAGCGTCAGAGAGAACTTGGTACGCTTCAGCAATGTCTTTGAATTTGTCGGCTGCCTTCTTATCATCCTTTTCAACCCTATCCGGGTGGTACTTCCTTGCCAAGAGATAGTACTGTCGTTTGATTTTAGATGGCTCTGCATCTGGCGCAATCTCCAATGCATCATAATACGCCGTATCGGCCACTTTCGAGGCGGTGACAGTCCCGGGAGGCTTGGTACCATCGTCAGCATCCTTTTTTGCGTCCCCTAAAATGTCATCATCATCTTCGGGAATGTCAAGGAGTGATTTTTGTTCAGCCTCAAGATTTGTGAGAATCCATTTTCCCTCAGCATCATTCCACCACTTTCCACGTGTCGGCTCCATTATCGCACCAGGAGTGGCAGCGGCTCCACGGACTATTGAGGCATACATACGAGATTATTTCAATGAGAATGAGACATATTTGGTTCAAGGGTAGATCCTTGTCAGTTGTTTATATAATGAGTCTCACCTATCTGAGTCACCCCCTGCACCGCTCCTGCGACCACGGGAGGTAATATCATAATGAAATAACATCACACTTTTTTAGTATGTAGTACAAGATCATCATAGTGAATTACATATTCATTCTCACCTCCAACCGCCACAGCCACGCCTCCAACCAATCCCGCAGCAGCTCCTGCAGAGATGAATAAAATCCCAGGGTATCATGATTGAGTAATTATTCGCATAGCAACAAAGTGGAAGTATCATTGGTGTTTTTATTCTCACCCGCAACCAATCCCACCGTTCCCCCAACAACCCCCCCCTGTTTTGCACCGACCGCTGTGCCCATCACGGGCGCCAAGACAACTATCCCCACGGCCCCAACAGCACCGCTCACCACATTACTCACTCCGGAGGCGATTCCATATCCCAAATGCTTTGGACTAATATATAAATATAATTATTGTCAGAACACATTGGCATGGATATAGAAATGTATTTTAGTATTGAATGAGAACAGAATGGAGTTTCAGGTGCACACTAACGCCAATGTAATTCTTACCGAGTGGAATCGAGGATCAAATTAAGTTGCTCTTTGGCCGCTTGCTGTTCGGCCTCTAGCTCTGCTTTCGTCTTCTTCGACTTCGGCTGGTCGCTGCTGTCATTGTTACTGGCCATGATGAAAAATAGCGAATGAGAGTATTCTTATTATCTTGATACGGGACCAATAGAATCGTTGATTAGTTTGTTGGATGTCTTGGCTTCTAAAATAAATGCCAACTTGCAACAGTTCTTTTATCTCAAGAAGAAAGTTGAAAGGGTCGTGGATGTGGACACGAAATAGATCGAAGATGGGCCTGCGCTGCATGCTGCATGCAGAGTTGTGGTCGAGGTTCAGTAAGGGGGCTATCAAAAGATATTCAGCAAGATATGTACGAAGGTCTACGTAGGATAAACAAGAGAGCTCCTATAAAAAGGGTTCTCATCTTCATCTGCACCGATCGCCCACATCGAATGTGTCTGTGATTGAATCGCGTTTTGAGGTGCTGGTCTCCAAATTATTGTGATACCGACCGCGCAAAAGATGAGCACCGGCCAAGAGCACACCTGCTATCTGTTACCGTGTAACTGGTTGTAGAATTTATTGAATGACTATTATTTGGAAGTATTAGTTTCAGTTTGTTCTGTGTTCTTTGTTAGTTTCAGCATGAGAATAGATTCAGTTTGTTCTGTGTTTTCTTTGTTGTATTTCGTAGTCTGCCGAACTCCACATTCCGCCGAAAACAGCAAGGCCAATTCTTCTGTTTCACCAGCAACAGTTTCGTGGATTTTTTCATCAGCTACCTTCATTTTTGTTATTCCCACAATCATCATGAATCCTAAAATGAGAATTGTTCCTGCAACACTCCAAAGATTAATGCCTTCGTGTAGGAATACCAATTCAAATATGTACGTGAATACAATTTGTGAGCACGTTGCCAGTGTTCCTGTAGCGGCGGATTCGTGCTGCAGTCCAAGATTGATCAAGTACTGGCCTGCATACGCCGTCAAGCCCGTGAAGAGAATCCAAATCCAATCCAACAGACTTAGATTGTGACCGCCTCCCCAGACGTTCCAATTCCCGAGAAGGCACCTGGATCCGAGTAATGTCACGGGCATACTCAAACAGCTGTAGTATAGTACCATTACATTGGCAGACGCAGCTTGTCCAATCATTCTAACAGACATGTATGCCATTCCTGCAAATGCCGCACCAAGAATGGCAATTGCAATTGCTCCAGCAGAACCACTGTGTACTTCTCCACTACCTTCACCACCTCCTTCAGATGCAAGTGATGCCGCAGTTGCAGCGACAGCAGCTGTCCCAAATAACCATGTAGGATGAGCGATAAGCATAACACCAATTAAACAAACCACAGCCCCAATCATATCCAAACACTTCCATTGTTCTCCTGCAAATATCACTGCAAAGCCCGCAGCAAAAGGAGGTGTTGTAAATTGTAATGTCACTGCATCCGGCAATGATAAATGTTGTATCGCATAAAAGAAACAAAGCACTGCCGCTCCACCCATTCCTCCTCGAACTAATAACCATCCACGAGCACTGGGTGGTCCTAAGAAATCATCTACCTTTTTGCCATCACATAGATATATTGCAATGGGTATTTCTACCAGGGCACGATAGAATGCTACTGTGAAACTATTTGCCTTGCCCTCCATTAATTTCACAAAGAGGAACATGCAGCTGAAGGAGAAGGAACCCAGTGTGATTAGGACTATGCCGATTAATGAGTGATGCTGCGGACCAGATGCATTTGATAATGTTCTGATTAGGAAGGGCTCATCTGGAAATCTATTGTCCTCTTCATCGTTATGATCACTTTTATTATTGGTACTGCTGTTGCCATCGCCATTGCTGCTCATGTTTTCTGGTGTTGATATTGCTATTGGCGAAGCGTTGTTGTGATGTTGCTTTGTGGCTTTTGATCTTCTTCTTCGGTTCATTTGTTTGATGCAGAGTGCATGATCATGTGGCTCTGTGTACCCTATCGTGGTACATAGGGATGTAGGGTTCTCATTCTCATATTATTTGGATCTTTCGACTGGCCACCAGTAGCCACCAGTATTGTCAATTGAACCAGAATTGTCAATCCATGGGCGAAAGCTTTACCTCGTGGGCGTAAGCCGTACAAAATGATATGTACGATAGGCGTGGGTGTTTGGCCGAAATGTTGTTGGACAATTCCTACGTTCATCGCTCGTAGCTGGCTGTCAATGCCAATACTGGTGGCCAGTCGCTTTCTCAAGGATACAAACTGGAGGCCTTGGCATAATCTGTAGGACTTATGTGTAGTTTCATCTAGTTTCATGCTTCCTCTGCGGGAGCCAAAAGTTCAACCAATCCTCTAACCACGATGTGCCGGGGCCTGCAGTGGAGTCTCTACCGTCTAGGGTAGGTACAACGTACAACGAACATAACTGCCCACCTCAACCTCACCGCCAGATGGGATCCAGAAGGATCCAGATTAGATCCATGCTATCATGAACAATTAATAATATCTCAATATCTTCGGGCTGAACATAAATAATCGCCGAGAATAGACTTGCTTCGACTCACTGCTGATATAATTTTATCTTACATCACCGGCAGCACACTAGCAAAATGTCAGGGCTCATCAAGCCCCTCACCCAACGAGGAAGGCCCGTTGCATCTCGCAGAAACCCAGCAATTAATACGAACAAAGGGGGGATTATCTGCGGCAACCGCGACGCCAGTCTCTTCATCTCGAGTTATCATGAGGATAAGGAAAAAAAACGACGCGAGCAGACGAAAGAACGAATGAAAAAGTGGCTCATGTGGGGATTCTTTGCTGTTGTCGTTTTCGCAGCGGTTAGGTTCTCGAATGGCGAAGTGCCTACATCGAATGAAGCATCTCTCCGTATTCGGACTCAAGTCAATAATGAAATCATCAGTACAAAACCCGAAGTGGTTGTTGCACCCGCCGATCCTGATCCTGCACCCGCCGATCCTCCATTCAAACTCAAATCGGTCACTTGCCCGACGGACGATTCTGGCGCAACATCGACAATTGCAAAAGGATCGGACAATATGATTTGCGGCCGAAAGATAGGCATAAATCTATCTGAAAAAGCAAAATGGCCTACCCCCTTCACACAATCTCTATACAAGAACGTCAAGGACGTCAGCAAAAAAGAAGCAGTTCTTCTCAAGAAGGACGGCCCTTATGGCAGTTTAGGGTGCCAGCTGAACTCATTCTTCCATGCCTACGATATTGCCTTTGAGAAAAATAGGCCATTGTTTGTGACGGAAGATTCGTGGGCATTGGACACTCTTTTCCCATTGTTCTTTGGTCCTTATTCTGCGGTGGAAAAGAACCCCGAACTCTGGGAGGTAATCCGGGAAACGCTTGAAGTGGGGACAGTGGAAAGCGAGGAGGGATTGAAAGAGATGTACATCGATCCAGAGTATAAAAACCCCACATTATTATATTTTACTCATAGTATGAACCACGACGCGACGAAAATACGGGACCACAGGAATACAATTATCAGGCAGCTTTTCAAATACCCTTCTCAGCTTGGAGGAAAAGGCGAAAAGAATGTGTGCTCAACCATTGATTCAGTTGTTGGGAAAGAAAAGGGCAAAAAGTACACAGTAATTCACTCTGGCGAACCCCTCGTGGAAAAATGGCTGAATCAGCTAAATCAGAGTTCTGGAAAGGATCACAGGGCGGCGAGTGAAATGAAACTGGATTATGTGAAAAATATATTGAAAAGTGTGGATATGCTACAACATGACATATACCTCACTAGCAGCAGCCAATCAGTAACACAGAGCGATGAAAAAATCAAATTAGGAAAAGACCCTGATCTCGCTGATCACATAAAGGAAATGAATTGCGCCCTAGCAGGTAAGGTTTATTTGGCAGTCTTAGCCGACGTGTTTTTGGGAAACCCTGTGGACCAGACTAGTTTGTGGATAGCCAGGATGAGATTTGCTCTGGGTCTGGGTAAGAATACCTTCGTTTTTACGGAGAAAAAAGGGGATCAGTGGGTCTCATCTTTGGATGAAACCAACTACCTCGATTTATATGATGCCAAAAAGCTTGGTACTCCTTGGATGGGTTAAAAGTCCCAAAAAGTACAAGTTTTGCTCTTGGTCACGGCAGTGAATGCAATGGAGCTGTAATGATTATAAGTGAACAATAGGTGGACAATAACTTTATCACTATCTGCTTTGTTTGCATAACACACAATTTATCAGCAGCACGTGACACGTGACCAAGTACAATAATCATTACTTAACAGGGAAATTTGATGGCACTCAAATGATCCTTAATTACCTTCTTCTTTCAATACGGGCCTCGAGGCCATAGTCAAAACGCAAGATGAACCCCCCTCAGCCTCATTTCCTCCACCACGACCCAGTTGAATGTCTGGAGGGAGGCAACGTCACAAAATGAGCACGAGAAAAAGCTTTGTGGCAGATACACGAACGATTACGCCACTAAACTGAGGTACAAGACTTACATCCATTCTGCCCCCAGCTTTCACCCCAGCTATTCTTAATCAGCCAATAGTCGCCTGCAACGCTATCACTTGATGCATCGGGGTCTGCGGTAGGATCATAATGTCCATACCCAACAGCCAATACACCGTGGTCAATATCAGCCTCGCACCCTTTATCGAAGATACCGCTGGAGTAGAATTGCCAGTCCATTGGTCCAGCGGAAACCGCCACCGAAACCTAGTCATGGTAAAAACATAACGGCGTATAGTTTGTTGTGAGGGGGCCGTTTGATAGAGAATTATATAAAGTCTCTCACCAAACAAACAAAAACACACACAACGGTAAAAACTCACGGGCTGAGTGGCAACCGCCGCCTTGAGAGCCTCCTCCGTCTTATCCACATCTACAAATTCTTGAACTTTACTATCAGGTAGCGGTTCACAGTATGGCATGTAGCGACGACATCCATACAGCCAATGGCGGTGCATGGCATATGGATATTCTTCCAGGGAGCACAACCCGACCGAGTCTTCATCGTACTGAAAGGCCTGGTCCATCAATCCGCCTCCGCATCCGAGGTCTGTCATATCGCAATCAATCAATTGTTGAATTGATAGCCTAGAAAGAAGAACGAAAAAAGAAAACAGAGGGATTTTGTAAGATATGAACGATTCACTTCTCTTCAGAGATTAACAACTTGGGGAACGGAGCGGCTATTTCTTACTCTGTCAAATTGCCAGTTTTAATGTATCGTGCTCCCTCGATCGCTCCCACGGCACTAAATGCCCAGCATCTATTATAAACATTCAAACAGTGCCATCAGAGAATAACGAGAAACGATTTTAGAAAAACAGGGACGTCATGTATAATGTGCATAAACAATCAATATACATATATAATCAAAATGATACACATTAGAACTCACGCTCCACAAAACCACTGATTCTTCACCTTGGTAACCCCCCCATCCTCATTCCAATTCTTGTAATCTGGTACATCCACCACCGTTTTCGCGGCATCATCTTCGGTATCAGTGATACCCTTTTCGCCTTTCTCTTCACCTGTTTCCAAAGAATCATCACCACGTAGTAACTTACGTGAAGTACTAGTCAACCACGACGATCCATCACTCCGTCCCTTGGGTTTCGCAACACCAGGACTATACCTTCCCAAATAAAAACGCTTTTGGAATTCATCATTGGTCAAATCACTAAAATCATTGTGTGCCAATGAGTGCCTACTACTACTTGCACTACCACTTGTAAACTTTGCATTATTGTGGGATTCAATGTGAGAGTGATTTTGCAACCAAATTAATTTACGAAGGGCATGTTCGTGGAGAGTCTTGTAGGTTCTTGCATATTGAGTTGTCCATTGGGAGAAGGCACTGTGCAGTTCGGGCGTGGGGAAGGTGGTTGATAGGACGAGGTTGGGGGGAGTGAGCTGTAGGAATTCGATGGGGGAATGTTTTTTGAGGATGAGGTTGAGATCGCCGTCGTCGATGGAAGAATGGAGAGTGGTGGTGGTGCTGCTTTCGCCATTCTTGGGGTCAACGACGAAGGTTGTCGTTTCCTCTCCAGAGGATGATGGTGCATAGGCAGCCGCTAGTGCTGCTGCTAGGAGAAAGGCTTTCGATGGAAACGTCATGGTTGATGAATGTTGTGATCAAGGCAGGATAGGTGCAAGAAGTAGCAAGGGATGTTGGATGGAACTGGGATGGAAAAAAAGAAAAAAGAATTTGAGATTTTCATTTTCATTTGTGATGTCAGATGTCTGAACGGAAATGTGGTCTTCTGTAGTAATGCAGGTGTCGTAGTAGGCTCTAAATAGTGACAAAATAGTCAACATGCTTCTTCTTGATGACGCCACGGTGATGCCGACGCCGATGACATCATTCGCGTCATTCCCCATCAAAGAAAGATGGGAAAATGCCAACGCCAGCGCCAACGCCAACGATGCGGATGGGGCGACG
>JALLBF010000405.1:0-10048 GCA_036939945.1 Thalassiosira sp. AJA248-18
AGGGATGGCTTTCGCAAAAATCATGCCGGGTCAAGCGCTCCTCCTCTGCATCATATTACAGTACGCTCCATGTCATCGTCATCTTCGATTGATGCCGGGTCAAGAGCTCCTCCTGCAATGCACCGCTCCCTATCCTCATCATCTTCTATTGATGCCCTGAGCCTGTTTGACTAAGTTTCGTCGAGTTGCTATCTGTTACATATGGGTGCAACAGTTTATGCATGCATAATTTTTATTAGAAATAAGCATAAAAATCAGGATTTTTACTGATTTGTATCTCATCTCTCAATTATGTTATTTTATGTCTGTTCTTTTTTAGGGCGCTCAACGGGACGTTAGCAAATGCCACGACACGTAACATGGTAGATAAGAGGAGGTAGGATCATGCAAAGTGCAGAGTCCCACCCAATTTAATGGAAAAAAGTTATTGAAGGTTGTGTAGAGAATGCTGCACTACAAGAGTATTCTTTCTGATGCTGATATGAATATACCGACGACTCTGTAGAGCATCCGGCGCGGGCGGGTGTGTGGACAGAACTAGCACCAACTTCTACATAAACTGTTGAGATGAGACTGAAAGGCCCGCCAATAAATTTCATGTCAGCACAGACTGGGATCTACTGGTACCCTGACACTTGCGACGCTAGGGCACCAGGGTTCATTTAGGGCAAAGTTCCCATGGGGTAACCTACCCACAGCCTATCTCTGTTCAATGAGAGAGGGTACAAAAAAAGATCTAGGCGTACCAGCTTCTCTCAATAATCTTTGATTTTACAAAATTAGCCATACAAATGGACTATTAACATTCATCAAGGGTGTAGGAATGCACATTGTAGATAGAAGAAATGAGTACCTTTCTACCCGATAATGCAACCCTATACCCAAACCTCCTACTTCCTGGGGGTGACTCTACTGTGACCACCTCTATCCATGCACCATTCATCTTGGCAAAAACATGTACTGTTCCATTTGTTTCCTTGTCTGTCCCTATCGCCATTATGTTGCCATCCACTGCAATTTGATCTGGCCCAGCAAACTTGTCATTGGAAATACCACCTAATGATTTGATCTTCTGCTGTAGAATGTATCCATTGCCATTTGCTGATTGAGTATAGTAATACATGGCGCCCGCACCATTTTGCTCTCCGGGACACCCAATCAAAATACCGTTATCCCGAGTCAAAGCCAGACTAGAGCCAAATTCACCATCGCAGTCATTGTTGGTGATGGTTTCATTCAACTGTGTCCAAGTATTTGACGATGTCTCATATACATAAACAAACACTGCTCCAGTTGTGCCGTTGTAGATGAGATCTCCGATCGCCGCAGTACCATTGATGATGCCTACCGATCTGCCGAATCCGTGTAAGTTTGGGTCATCTGGTAAGAGCTTCGCCTCCTGTATCCAGCTGGACGACTGGCTAGACTCATTGCGCCGGAATATGTATGCAGATCCCTTGTGAACCTTATAGTCGTATGCTCCGACTATAATGCTATCTCCATCTATGTCCACAGCTCCTCCGAATTTTTCCCGATAGCCAGCAGGGTGGGGAGAAATCTGCGCCGATTCAAACCAACTTCCTGCGTTCTTCTGGAACACACTGACTGAGCCGCTCTTGTCGTTTACATCAGGAGCACCAGCAACGACGACGTCACCAGATATTGCCACTCCACCAAATTTGTGGTCAACACCGAATGTCATGTTCTCCAAGCTGTTGTTATTGCCAGATAGAATCTGCAGACTCTCTTTGTACTTGGCAATCACTGACGAATCTCCCGCTATGGCCACAAATGGGTTGCAGAGTTTGCAGTCGGCATCAAACACGGCCCCATCAGCTTTCAATGACATGCAACCAACCATTGATGGTCCTTTGACCAATTCGTAGAAGTAAGCATTATACCACGATGAAACTAAGAGGTGGGTTTCCCATAACGCAACCCTGTCGCCAAATTTTCTGCTGTCTTGATAAGGCGATTTTATCTTCCATGCTTCTACCCAGACATTGTTTGTACGGAGAAAGATGTAAACTGCACCATCTGATTTATTCGTTCCCACTACCATTACATTGCCATGAACTGATATCTGCTCCTTGTCCCCGATCATGTCAGACCATCCTCCATCTGATGCAACAATCTTTTGACGAAAGACGTACCCAGTGTCAGATGGTTCATAGTAGTACACAGCTCCAGTGTTGTTGTCTTCACGGGGGCAGCCAATCAAAAGGCCGTAATCATACGTAAAAGCGAGGCTAACCCCAAACCAATTATCACAATCATCGTTAGTCATGACACCAGTCAGCTCTGTCCAATTCTTTAACGACGCATCATAACTATATACCCAAACAGCTCCTTTTTTAGGAACGGTGGCTGTTTTGTTTCCACCATAAGCACGGTCGCCGACTGCAATTCTATTTCCCTTGATTGTGACAGCCATGCCAAAGTTTTCTATCTTTTCGTCATCAGGAGGAGCAAGTTTCCTTTCGAGTGACCACTTCTTGTGGTCATTTCGTCGGTAGATATATACCGACCCAATTTTTCCTTCCCAGAAACAAGAGTTAGAGTTGTATAGTATCAAGCATAGCAATGCATATTAGATCTATTCGGGAACATACCTTCCCTATCTTGGTATGCTCCGATGACCATCACATCCATGTAGATGTCAACATGAAACCCTAAAGACAAGCAATACAGAATTAGTGGTGTTTCATATATAACACATCGCAATGCACATTGGACGAATTAGGCTCATACCAAATTCTGCATCTATTCGACTATCAGCAGGAACAATTCGCTGCATCTGGTTCCATAGACCTAAATTATTTCTTTCGTATATGTACACAGCGCCAGTCTCAAGTGTTTCCCAGTTTGAACCCACAACCATGACATCATCAAAGATGGCAAGAGAACCAGGTTGAAAATCAACATCAAGCTGTTGAACGGCCTGAAAAGTGCCATCCGCAGTTTTATTGAAGATATGAATTTGTGGCAACCACTCTGGTGCATTCAGTGGCTGGCCACTGTGTGGATTTATACGTAAAGGTGCAAGCGCTGCCGTATCTCCATTTACTTGAACAGATGGCCAGCAACGTCCGTCACAGTCAGTCTCGAACAAATTTCCTAGATGTGTAACATTCAATATTCCATGAACTGGCGGTGGATGAGGCAACGGCAGTTGATAAGTTGGCACGGGAGGCGTTGGCTTTGGAGGTGGCGGCTGCGGAACTAACAAACCAATTGCTAACGAGGAACCAACAAGCAAAGTTAAGATCACTACACAAATAGAACCCCGATGCCGCTTCCACCACGGCTGTGAGTCATTGGAATTGGCTCGAACGAGGATTGCATCGTATACTGTTTCAGAGTATCTTGGCCGGACATCCCTTTCTGATTCAGTAACGAGTCGTGCTTCAACCTCATAGAATGGTGCAGGCAGCGGGTTCGAGCGTCTGACAGTTAGGGCAGCGAGGTGTGGAGGAGCTTGTCCCTGTAACTGGTCTGAAATCAATCGTGATTGTGGATATTCAGCTGCCTGGTCTGGAGGAAGTGATGGTTGAACACCCCTAATCTCGGGCAATTCTGTGTTCGCGCCACCCAGTACTTCTGAAGCAACAGCAGCATCCATTTCTGGAGGAACCAAAAGTTGAACATCCCTTTCTTCATTAGCTGAGAAGAGAGTAGCCCCTTGACTTCTAATGGGTGGTCTCTCAACCTTCACTGCTACTGATTTATTCTTCTTGGCGATTGGGTTATTGTCTTCAACTGATTCTTCAAGATACTGGGGTGGCATGGGAGGTTCCCCTCCTGGGCAGATCTCTGGTTGTTCTGATTTCTTCCTTTTGCCGGTGTAAAATAAGTCTCCTTCGAGGTATGGCTGTGGAACAGGAGCTTTATCTCCTGGACAGAGCTCAACTTGGCGAAGGGTTTCAGCAGAAGTCTTTTGCTGCTCCTCTTTCCCGTCCATGACGTCCACAATAGCTTCCTCGGTTGAGATTTGATCCGTCGGTGCTGATTCCTTCTGTTTATGAACATCTCCCTCTTCATGCACCGCAGTAATATATCTGAAAGGTAGAGGAACGCTCAGAACAACGTCCTCTAGCTGCGCTCGTGATGAATCTGGCGGTTGCGGCTCATGAGCTATTGTTACTGCATCTAATGACGCTACACCTGATGACACATCATCTACTGGTGCGTTGCGGCTGCGGGCGGAAAGTCGTGCTGCATCATCCTCGTCGTTTTCTGATGCCACTGATGCCACTGATGGTGAGTATGCTTCATCTTGAGCTTCAGCGGAGGCGTCGTCGATCGACGCCGAGTTGTTTACTTTGTTATCCATTTCCTTATTTGATTATTACTCATTCGTTCTCATTATTGTGGGCGCAGAAGAAGAAAAATATCGTGGGAGTGTATTTCTGCATGATGCACGATGAATGCAGGCATGTAAACCCGAACACTGGAGGCTGACCGCAAAGACGAGGGCGCACTGGACCCTGTCCTGCTGGACCACGTGCAGCGCCGCGTTCGCCATGATCAGGAGCAAGACCCCCCCCCCCGCCCCCGGATACTTCGAGCGACTTAACTAAGGTTTGCAGCCCGAGCATTACCTGCATCTCTTCAACTCCTCTCCCTAAGCAACATAGAGAGTAGATTTGTTCTAGCAATGTGGGTGAAAAGTGTGAGAAGAAATCTGAGAAGATCTGTTCCTGCAGGTTCCCGCCTGTCAGCTCAATAAGGTATCCTTATCTTAGATACCGAATCTTGGATATTGTTCCCACGTTCAATAAAGTTTCTTTATGTCATTTTCATCCCTCTTACATATCCTATGACTGGGCTTTAATCTCACGATTATCACGAGCCACGACCTGCCATCTGCCATGTGTAGATATGTGCTGCCACTCTGCCACTCTGCCACGACCATAGCCTCGCCCCTCGCCCGCTACCGCCGACCACCGACCATGCAAATCGCAATATTATTATCAGTTGCAATTGCCACCAACGGGTTGATCCCAATACAATCTGGTACAAAGACCATCACCTTGGAACAGCGTCAGCGTCAGTGTCGTCAATACCCGTTGTACGCAGCAATAGATGGCGGCCATAAAAAAACCAACGATGGTGACAATAACAACATCATCGCCATACCAACTGATATCGCATGCGATGTACGTTCGATAGCTGAAACATTGTGGGACAATGGGCCAGAGGGTTCTCTGGGTGCAGTGATGATGGCCCATGGGCATGATAACGCTAGCGACGCCAGCATTATAACATGCAATCAACTGCGACAGGGTGAAATGCCTCTCCCGAAATCTGTACCTTTCTCGCAAAGATTCCCTTACTTCATCGAGAGGGCTCGAAAGGGCGACCCGAGAGCTCAACACAGTATTGGATTATTGTTGTGGAACGGATTCGCAGCCTCCTCGGAGGCTGCGACGATGGATGATGATGCCAGTAGGATCGACCCCGAAGCTTCGGCCAGGTGGCACGCCGCGGCAGCCGTTCAGGGCAACATCGATGCCGTGGCAGTGTTGGGGGGTTGTCTCCGCACTGGTACCGGTGTAGGAAAGTGCAAAAATATTTCACTCGGACTGCGTTGCATTGAATATGCCGCATCGATGGGAAATCCCTCGGGAGTGAACAAGAAGGCTGCCATGATGGAGTCCAATGATGATTACATCGGTGCGATGAGACTGTACAGGGAGTGCTATGACAATGAAGCGAAAAGAAAAAATGCTCTACTGCTGTTCAATCTGGGATATTGTCTTGTCCATCATGGAGATGGTGGCGTCAACCGCAACGCGGAAGATGGGGAACAGTTGTGGAGAGATGCTGTCAAACTGGCTCCGGAGGAAGGTTCTGAGGAGGCGGCCTGGTTTCTCTATCAGCAATATGCAGCTAGAGATGATGAGAAAATGGCAAGGGAATTTCTAAATGCGGCTGCTGATCTGGGTCATCAAGATGCTGAAATAGAAAGAAGGGGTGGTAAAATGTGATGACTTCAAGATTACATATTGACTTACAATCAAATGAAAACAATGGAACTTCTCTGCTGATACCGCAACAAAGTCGAGTAAGAATTGCATATTGACTTACAATCAAATATTCAATGGGATATAAGCTTTATATTGATAATGAGCAGAATCTGCGACGAACAGGAACAGTCTTCGGGTAGTTTCTAAATACACAAAGCAGCTTTGGCAATCCACAATGACAGAGTCACTCAGCCCTACTCTCTGTCCTCAGCCGTCTCTCCCCTACCTGCTCTCACCTACAAATTATCCTTCAGACATAATGTATCCAAACTTGATGTCCTCTTTGACCACTATAATATCCGAACATGGCATTTGGTAATGATATTAGTGATGATAAAAGTGTTTGGATGTTAATGTGATAAACGACAGTTATCATATCTACAATTATCATTTTATGAATAAAATAACAAAGGAGATCAACTAAAATCCCACCGATGACAAAACAACAATATGTGGCATATCTTCTTGCCTTGAAAAACGACCCATCAGCCTCGCCAGTGCGGTTGCCACTGTAGCATTCGATCCCAATGATCGATACCCTTGCTCCTTTTATGTAGATACAGGAGGGGGCTTATTCCAGTAGCCTTTACGGTATCCATGATTGTAACCCCCATGCCTTAATATTCTCTATCCTATTTATATTGCTTATTCTCTCCCCAGGAATAGTGCATTGAAGGTACTTGAATAACGAGTGGATATCAGTAGTTTCCTTCATTGGGTTTGGTGTACATTAGATTTACATTATTGTTTGGAAGAGTTCAAGAGAACATCAAGAGTTACTATCCGATGACACCTGCGTGTACTTCAGGATGTTCGTGTCCACCAAACTCAATCAATCGTGAGAAATCTACTAATTCACTGTTTCTTATTCATTCCTCTATAGCCACCGCCAGCCAGCCTACATCTACATAGATAGTGGACGAGGCAAGAGTGTTGAGCCTGCCTGAAAAAGCAATGCATGTGCTCCTGAAGATAATGGAGGATACTGACATGTGTACACATTACCATCTAATGATATATTAATTATGTTAGTTTCTAGGTCGCTGACAACTGACCACACAAATGTGCGCCCAAATAAACCAGCGTGTCGGATTCCTTTCAAACAACGTGTAATATGATCTCATGTACTTTCCTTACATTCAACACCTGCGCTCCGAGCCCGTCCCACAGATCACATCATGTGTGGATCTACTTCTTGTACTCCGCCTTCTGCTCGTCCGTGAGGGCACGCCAGCGCTTACCGAGCTCCTTTCCGACCTCGCCGAAGGTAAAGTCGGGATTGTCCTCGATGACCTTGGGGCGCGTCTCCTTGGCGAAGACCATGTAGTTTGATAGCTTCTTCTTGCCGCCCTGTTATTGCAAATTGAAAGAACGGAAATGGGAGGAGGATACTGATGAGACGAGAATACATCGATGATTACAAAGACCACTCAACTGTGACCGAATTGGCTGATTAACGCTGACCAGCGACATTACGCAACGGCATCCAAGTTTGGGGTCATATCCGATAGATATGAAGCCAACACCACATACCTTCTTTGCCACCTTCTTCTTGGGGGATGCCTTCGTAGTAGTACCAGCCATGATTGTTGTTATGATGTTATTGCTCCTTCGATGCCAAAAGAATTATGGCATATGGCAACATCGCCGCTGCGCCATTTCCCTACTTGCCAGTAGCAGTTAGCCAGTACAATAATATGTAGCCAGTGCCGGCCGCGGCTCCATTACATTCCATCCCCGTCGACAAAGATCCAAAAATCTTCCAAAAATCTTGACACGCACGCCGCACGCGCGCCGGGCGGGCACGTCGACTCCGCCCAAAACATCTGTCACTTCAAAAAGCGGGGGCCCCCGCGAACAGCTGCTGATTAAGGGGGGTCGTAGGTATTGCCAACAAAAATGACGCAATTACACGGATCTCTAAAATAAACAAGCTGAGGTAGGGGTAGGTACATGGCGCCACAAGAGCTAATACCTGATACTCTCTCTCTAGAGGTACTTATGCCCATTCAGGCCCCTCCCCCCTTCCAAGAATACATTCTCCCGTCGCGGTTTTGTGGCAAGAATTGATAGCCAACGGTTGGCTGATATATGCACGTACAGGCTCTTGCGGAGTCCGCCGTCCTTGTCCTTGGCCTTGGCATGCTGTCTTTTCGGGCCTCGGGCCGTGGCCATTGGTTCCTATTGCATGCCAGCCAAGAAGGATGCCCTTGTCAAGCCATCAAGCCTTGTGTCGTTCGAACCACTGCCAATTGAATCGGAAAGACCACTACACGCAAATGGGCTCACAATACAATCTAGTGCTCTGGAACATCTCAAAACTCTATACATGTTTCCCTAAAATTCTTGTTCATCTGTGATATGGAATGACACTAATATATATACAACACCACTTATGAAATAATGTTTGAGCACGGGGGGGAAATCTGCATTAGGGACTAAATCCAGATTGGGAAGTCCATATTCATACCTTTGAGAATATTGACAAAATGGGATACACCAATTTCATCATCCGGATATACCACCGCCACCGTCTATGCATAAACATTTAGCAATGGCGCACCACCACGTAGTTGAAGAAACGGATGCATACATATTGACTTGGATTTATGAGTTGGGTGGTTTGTGTGTTGATATTGATCGAGTGTTGAATAAACAATTGGACGAGAGTTTATGAACCCTTTGACAACAAAATTGATCCTACCACAACCTACTATGGCATCAATTTTGCTCAGGTATGTGCTTGTATTGTTATCAGAGACCAACAACCACTATTCCATACAAAAATAGTCTAGTGCTAGTGTGTCCATCAAAATCAAAAGCCGCAGACCAATGCAGCTTTGATCTCTTCTCATCAGTGTTGGATTATTCACTTGACACCCATCTCTGGCTGTGCGGACCAGATCTCGGTTGTTTGAATTTTTCGATTCCAAAAATTGCTGCCAGATACTAACTAGCTAACTTGGCTTGATATTTCAAGCCATATGATCAGAGTTATGTACTGGGGTGGTACATTCTTGATATGGGAATGTACCTAGGCTGGCACCTTGCTTTGAAGGCCTGGGATGAGGCCAGGATGAGACAACACTCTCCAATGACCCCATGCCATCCCCACTATCTCTATCCCAGTGCACCTGAACCCCCAACCCCAAGATTTATGGGGCAACATTTCAGCCCAGGCAAAATCCACTCACCCACCTTTTTTGTGCAAATGGCTTCTCGAAGCTAAAGCAGGGCCTCACCTTGGGTCTGGAAGTGTTTTCAGTCTTAATATGTGGGGTGGGGCCAGGATGGGACAGCACTCCATTGCCACCATGCCACCCATTATCCTTCTCAGCAACATCCCGGTTGGCTGTCGACCCAACACTTAATATCGCGTTGGGCCTAGTTGATCGACAAGCGATCGACCAAAATCGCGCGGCCATCGCGCGATATTGGCCAAAATCGCGGCGATCAACCGTCGATCGACAGCGATCGACGACTATTATTATTACGGAGGCTTCGCCGATAGACAACAAAACTTGCCGCCGACAATACCAGGAGACCAATTGCAGGAGACAATAGGTTCTTATGTGTCTCTCCTGGTAACAACCCGTCCAATGAGCCCCACTGCATTTTAACCACTGTCGCAAATGAGATATCAAGTTGGGAAGTTTCTAGTGTTCCCTAGAGAGAGATTACTATCTCGCGATAGTATTATGAATGGAGAGATGGTACAATATTATCTTGAGATAGATGGTATTCTTTTGAGAGAGTACCATGCCGAGATAGCATTATATCTATAGAGAAAACTCAAGTCCTTTAAGAGATTTCACTCTCGTGTTGGTAGTACTATCGAGAGAGTATTCTCTCTCTAGAGAGAGAGAAAGTACTATCTCTTGATAGCATGATTAATCGCGAGATCGTATTCGCTAGAGATAACATTCTTTTGAATGCTCCTGAGAAACAAATCGTCTCATGTCTGTTTCACTCCCGGGATAGTATTATCCTGCGATATAAATTTTCTAGAGAGCGAGCAC
>JALLBF010000406.1:0-10039 GCA_036939945.1 Thalassiosira sp. AJA248-18
AAGTAATTGTCGCATAAAAGAATTGGGTATAATTTAGAACACATGCTGTTATTTTTTGTTGATGCACAGAAACAGGCTTGAAGGCCACACGCTTACCTGGCCGAAGACCCCGTGGATGGGCAGCTCAGCTTCACCATCTCGTGCTCTCCATCGGAACTGGACATCATCACGCCTCTCTAGAGAACCAATCTTCCACTCGCCACGAATTCGTCTGCAGGATGACCAATGCGTCTCATAAACTTGGGGCTATGCGCTGTATGAATGCATGCGTGCCCGCCTCGAGCTTCATCTCATGAATTTGCGGCTAGATCTGTGTCAAGGATCAAGGAGTGGCTTGCCGGATATTTGGGCGGGAACGTGAACGATGAACAGACGGAACAACAAAATCGGATCTTTTTTGACACCGACGTGACACCTCCTCAACAAACACCTCGTCATCGAGTTGTTGTTAGTTGCGATTTGCGATCGAATTCATTTTTATTGATCTCCATCCCCCCTCATCTCATTCGTCCAGCCTATTGCAGTTTCCTCGAAATGTACTACTATTCAAAATCCTTGGCGCTCATTGGCTTGGCTGTGGCCGCACCAGCTACAAATGCATTCACCCTAACTTCTCCCTCAGTTGCATCATCACGGTCACGTCCTCATTCGTCCCTCGACGCAACGAGAGACCCATCTCATGATGCAATTCGTAATCTCGCAGCCGCATCGGCACTTACCTTGGGATTGCTCTTCCAGTCCCCAGATGCATTCGCTGCTCAAGTTCCGTTGACGACGAATGACCATGCATTGCATTCTTCCACCGTAGGCCTCTCGGTGGAAATCAAAACAATGGACTTCTCCATGCCCAGCTCGTATGATAGTATCGCCGCTCCAGTAGCCTCCGGCACGGAAGAATTGACCCAGTCGACTGTTGTAACTACATCTGCCCCCGCTAAGAAGAAGTCTGCTCCAAAATCAGCCGTAAAGAAGGAGAAGAAAGAGAAGAAGGCATCTCCGGCGGCATCCGGGTTATCTGCTAAAGAGGCATCGGAGGCCGCGAGGGCAGAGCGAAAGGCCGAGAGAGAGGTGAGTTCGTCTTCAAGTTTCTTTGGTCTTGAAAAAATGCAACAGTCGATATTTGTTTGTCTTCCCGCAGAATGGATTCTTTGTTGCCCCATGATCCCTTGCTGCGGGCGATATTTCATGTTGTGGACAAATACATGTTCTCGTCGCTGCCCCCCATTCTTTCATTGTTCATACTCAGCCTTGTTTGCTGCGTCCATAACCATTTCTCTCTCAACAATAAAAGGCCAAGGAGGCGGAGCAGTCAGCACGTGATAAAGCAGCAGCATTGGAAACACAAGAGAATATCAAGGCGGCTCGCGAGGCAAAGATAGCAGCGAGAGCGGCCGCCAAGGCCGAGCAGGAGGCTGCGGAGGCTGCTGCACAGGATGATGCGAGGTTGAAGGGAGCTAAGTTTGTCGATACGTCAATGCCAAGTTATTGAGGAGGTCCATACATCATCGGGGATAGCACGGACGATTTAGCATTAGCATCCACTTGGCTACGCAATTTTTTTGAAGATTGCCGATAAGATGTGGTGTTCCAGATCCAGAGAAAAAATGCACTGATAGGATAAAAATATGGTGTGAATACCATGCTTTCCCTCTCGTATACTATTTATTTTTTGTGCATAGCAGCAATTTGGTCACCTGATTAGAAGGGTGGTTCTTTTGCGGAAGCACAGTAGAACCCAATGCATATTATTTTGCTTCTATCCAAGATGAGATCCAGTTCAAAATGACTTGCAATTCAGCATGCTGGTATGAATGTTCTTATCATTTATGTCATCAATATCTCTGTAAATATCTATAGTTGGGGCCAATGGAAATTGCACGGTCCAGCCACATGATGATGCAAATATCAAGTGGCTCATAATGTATCTTTTGGTGGCCTACACATCATACAGGTAAGCAGGCACACCAAGAAATCCCCCATCTGCACCTCCCCCAACTGCTATGTGATTTTTCTGCACATCATTAGCTTCGCCATTTGAGTTCCTTTCATTGTCTGTAATATCTAATGCATAAATTGGATAATTCGAATGCGAAATCAATGTGCACAGCGGAGAAAGAACTTCTCCAACTGAGAAAGAGTCCCAGACACAAACTCTGCCATCAACTCCCCAAGTCATCAATAATTCCTTCGAGAGAAGAGACGAAGCGTACGCACGACGCATGCAACTTAGATTGTGTTCACGGAAGAGGCCAAGAGACGACAATGGTTGAGCAATGACAGACGATAATAAACTTACCTCGTTTTCACCTCCACAGTACTTTGCACCAAATAGTGGCCGACCGATATCATGCCCTAAATGAAACATTGCAATACAAAGGCAACATGTCAGAAACAAAATAAATAGACAAATAATGTAACAATGCAAGATGTCCTTACCGCCTTCCAGCACAGATATACAAGATGGTTGCAAAACTTGAACACCCTCCCTATTCAAAACAACTTGAAGTGACCACAACACCACACGGCCACTAGCAATGCAGGTTGCCAACCTCGTACCAGACTTATCCCACGACAACGCAGTTAGGTGCCCCCCTCTCGTTCCAGGGAAGTACCCAGGAGGGAGGCTCAACACACATTCTTCTTGACAAGTTGGGCCAATGCTACTATTGACATGATGTGACAATATGCGACACGTCCCATCCGACAAGGCAGCACCAACCAAATCATTAGATTCGCTGTGGGAAGCATCAAAAACGTACAGTTCGTTGTCCGGATTACGGTCGCCACCAAATTGGTTAACTCCTCTTCCATCATCTAAATGCGAAAATTGCACAGCGAGATGAGGTAAGAACTTTCGACGCTTGATTGCATTATTGTTGGGTGATTGAGGACTGCTACTGCCATCTTCTTCAACAATGTTCCACATGTATATGGAATCATTGGCAGATGTCAACAACAGGTTCATGTTTGGAACTGCCTTGCTCCGAACAAACTGCATTGCATAGATTTGAGGACGATCCTCTTCCTCAGAAGTACTGCCACCACGAACACCATTATCATCATTGACTCCATTCTCTTCTAACAAAAAGTGATCCTGCGTGCCAACACAATGCCAGTTCAATTTCCCCGGCGCCGCCCCATCCTGCGCCCCATTGGTGTTTCCGGACCAAAGTCGTACAATTCCATCGGCACCCGCCGAAGCCAACAAATAAGTTTCTCCCCCATCCGAGTTGTTATTTGTAGTAGACGAATAATGGTCAAAATCTCTGATATTCATCCAAGCCACACGCAAGCATTCGAACTTAACATCCAACCCCTCGGTCAATGTCGCCACGAGCCGATGCGAGGCCACGTCCCATATGCGAATTGTCGAGTCTTGTGATGCCGATGCCATGTATTTGCCGTCGGGAGAGAAGGATAGGCCGAAGATGGTTTCGCGATGTCCTCCCATGCATAGACGTTCGTTTTGGGGAGACAACGACTTTGGCTTTTTGGAGGAGGAGGATGATGCGTTGTCATTGGCGGCATTTGCAGCGGCAGTGGATGGCAATGGGCGGCCGAAGAAGGCGGAGTGAAGGCGGTTGGCTTCCCGGTATGCATTGGGGCGTACTTCAGGCTGATCGATACTGCCTTGGGGGCCTACTCCGTCTGTGTGCGTATTCATATTATCGTCTGGGATCAAAGTAGTGGTGACATTGATTGTGTTCTTGTCCTTGTCCGCCGAGCGCGGCGAACGCCGACGGACCTCTACTCTGGACCCTCCGACCCTCTTTGAATAGGAATCCGTAGAAAACAGTAAGTATCTCTAGAGGATAAGAGTGACTCACCGGCGAAAAATGGCGGGAAAATCCCATTTCCCTCCCCTGCCTCCGCATTATCCCCCCACCCTTGCATCTTGCATAAGACTCACTGTTACGCCCAAGCAACTGATTGATCATTCAATAGCCCCGCACCACTCTCACTCAGTCCGCACCCGCATCGCCTAAACCCGCTTCCCTTCATTCCGCCGCCCATCAGTCACGAACGTCATCAGGCACCCCTGCACCTTCTCTGCCATATTTTTGGTTTGATTGTTCCATTTTTCAATATGAGAGCCACACCTCCTCTACCCCGTATGCCGAACCTATATCTCGGGACGATGACATTGGGGTGGCCTGCTCAGACCTCCTCTCCAGTAACCGGTACGTCTCTGCACTTGCAGTTTCAGATAAACCAAATAAACATCTTTTTCGTTCTACATTTCATGTGTATCATATCTGAATAATGTTGTCTCGCCCCCTACATCCGTCAGATTCAATTACATCGCAAATGTTGAATGCCTTCGTCGACTTTCACGATAAGGGCGCCCCGGTTCGTATCGATACTGCACGCATCTACGCTGGCGGGGATTCAGAAAAAATGCTGGGAGGGGCACTTTCAAAATTGGATGAGTCATCGATTACCTTGGGAACGAAGGCACACCCGTCGCAGCCCAATGGACTATCTCCTGATGGCATTCGTTCACAACTTCAGGCATCGTTGGATGCCATGAAGGTATCGTCAGTGAACGAATTCTATCTTCACCAGCCAGATGATGATTACTCTCTACTGGACTCTCTCAAAACATTGAACGAATTGATCGGTGAAGGGAAAATATCAACAATTGGTATGAGTAATTATCATGCCTCCGAGGTCCAACGCGCCTTTGATCTATGCAACGAGCATGGTCTTGCCAAGCCAAGTGTGTATCAAGGATTGTACAACCCATTGAATCGAGTTGTGGAGGATGAATTGTTGCCCGTGTTGAGGGACAATGGGTGCAGTTTCGTGGCGTATAATCCCCTAGCGGCGGGACTGCTAACTGGGAAACACCTGTTAGATGGAGAAGTGAAGGCTGGGAGGTTCAAAAATAATCCGAACTATCTACCGAGGTTTTACACACCGTCCAACTTTCAGGCTCTGGAGCTGATTCAATCAGCCTGTAAAGACGCCGACATATCAATGGTGGAGGCTTCTTATCGCTGGCTGTTGTGCCATTCGGCTTTGCGGGCTGATGTTAATGATGGCGTATTGGTTGGTGCCAGTAGCATGCAACAGTTGGAGGAGAACTTGCGTTGCTGCAAGGATGCTCAAAGTAGCGAGCTTCCACAACCTTTGGTGGACGCTTTTGGGGCAGCTTGGGAAATCATTTTGAATGATAAAACTGGCCCTTTTCCCTACTGGCGATCATACTCCTCTGACATGCCTGGGAAAGTGGATTTGGATCCCGGCGCCTCGTATAATGCAGCAAAATCGAAGTGAGAAATGGCTGGGAAAGAGTCGAATGAACCTCCAAAACCGTTGAGGCATCCTGCTGCAATAAGAGCATTATGCACTGATATTGATCTAGAGGGTATTGATTTGCCTGTGGCATTGGTAGCGACAATGAACCCTCCAGGGGCTTCCTGGTCTAGTGGGATAAATAGCTCAACATCAGCAGCTGGCGAATGAGATTATATTACTATCTTGATACTTGGTAGCAAGCTAGATTCTCCGTCTCGGTTGACTCCATGGTACATGTATCAACTCTAATAGTATGAGTTTTCGAAACTGAATTACTTTTAGATCCACCATTAATGCAAAAATTGACATCAGAAGTGTGAAATGCTTCGGTATCGGCAACCCCTGTCAATGTTTGCTCAATCTTCAATCTTCATCCGTGTCTGCCAGAGGGACGCGGGAACTCCTTGGGTTACTACGAATTTGACGCAGACTTGCCAGTCGCGGTCTCCTGCGATCCCGTTGTAACTGCCTCCTTCTGCTTCTCCAAGATCTCAATTCTTCCATGGCAGTCGTGTGAGTTGATGTACCTAATGAATTGCCACCCTCTTGTTGGGTTTCTCCTCTTGGTTCTGCCGCAGTATCTTCCTCTGTCAGAGCTAAGGATGATATATACCGACGATCAAACATTGACTGTCCTTGAAGAGATTCATCAATGACATTCCCAGTCATCTCCCCCATCTCGATTCCTTCCTCTGGGTGATCGTGACCAAGGAACCGAGCCAATGCCAAGTTATTAGATAGATGAGATCGAATTGTTCTCAACTGCATCATGGGTCTATCATCAACAAGCTCGCTGAGATCATATCAGCATTGGATTTCAATACACAGTTAGATTGTTCCACCAGAAGATCGAATCAAATTTCACACAGCTGAATTCACTTACGAAAGATCATATCTACATGATGGGCAGGAAGGGTTGTTGGCTAGCCATGCATCTAGGCACGATGTGTGCATAAAATGATCACATGGAAGCACACGAAGTTCATCCCCGTCTGTGTACTCTAAAAGACAAATAGGACAGCATTCCTGTTCACCCTCTCCGCCCCCCTCATTGCCAATATTTTCGCTGGTACTATAAATTTTCCTTGGTATTGTATCAATTATCTCTGGGTGCAAACCATTTCCTCTATGGGTTGGCTGGGGATCATTGCCAAAGTCTTCGGCAGCAAATGTGATTCCTGCCGCAACAGCAGCATCATCATTAGCTTGTTGCACAAGCTCCTGATAACGCTGTGTGAGGCCCAATAAAAGAGTGAGAGAGATGCTCATGAACATCAACAAAAGAACAATAGTATGAAGTGCTGTGATGGTTTTCTCATAGTCATTGTAGATGCTATCCGCCTCGGCCATTGAAACGTTGACATTGGAATCTGAACCAGCTATGTTGATCATCCACATGCCTGTGTTGATGTAATAGTGCAAAAGAAAGAGAAAATTTTCAATTTGTAAGCAGTGTCATGAAGCAAAGAGTACACGCTTCTCAAATTCAAACATACACACCCTTGACACTCTTTGTATCTTGAAAGCTGCCACCCCAAACCACTAACACTCCTTGTTCCGATAGAACAGCCGAGTGTTCATAGCGGGTCGAGATCAACTCAGCACCGTCTCTATTCAGGCTCATGGAGGCTTTCAGCCATGGTGACGGAGGCTCGTCGAAGTTGGTTCTCGGAACGGGTGGGTAGGACAAGAGCAAATCATCGAATACATAGGCGAGCTCCTACATTAAGGGAGTAGATAGGATGATGATCATGAAGGATGATGGGTTTGGATGGGATGATGAAATGAGAAAGCCATTTTCATTTGCAGCAAAGATGCAATGTTCAAATCAAGATCTCACCTCTCCTGAAAATACGTCAATGCCCTTAGTATAGCCTGACACCATAGAGATAATGATGAAATGCTTCAGTCATGTTTACTGTGGAAAGTTACTGAATGTGATATAGAAACGGAGAACTTACCTCCAAATGCTGCAACTACAGGCCCGTCCCAAGTCGTCATATTCTCAAATTCTTTGGCCCATCCCATCGAATGTTCATCTACTTGCCACCCGACCAAACTATGATATGACCTGACGAGCAACGGAAATAGCCAACGTCTCGTCCATTGTCGTGAATTCAGATCAAGAATCCACATATCATCTAATGTCTCCCAGTCAGTGCTCCCATCCCAATCATTTGTGTGCTCATTCCATCCCATTCCACCATGAATTATTAGGTCATTTCCAACTAAAGTGGCGGCATGAGCAGTTCGAGGGCGAGGATATAAAGAGATATCAACATCATACCAATAATCGTCGTCAGGATCTTCATTCTTAACAGCTGTGTCATCATTGTCCTCTGCGGCTTCTCCATCTTCAATGGGCTTTCCATAATTGTTGGTTATCTTCTCCCAACAATCCAAATTCAAGTCATACGTCCACACGTCGCCCAATGGTAATTCTACAATTTTATGTGAATGCATCTGTGATGATCCAAAAGTACTTTGCCCCTTAACAAACTTCGATGGGACGTTGTGGCCATAACCCTCGTACTCTAGCCTTGCGATTCGCAAACCTCCGTACATAACAAATTTGTCATGCCCCCCTGGTGACCCTGAGGACCACAGCCCACCCTGCATTTCACCACGGTTCACTGACGTCAGAAGAACCTCCGCAGCGGAGGTAGAAGACATGCCAGCTGGAGTGGGGAAGGGCTTTACGCGAGCTAAAGAAGATTCATACAAGTGAGCATTGGGTTTCAATAATCAGTTAGACTGTTCCACAAAAGGATGGAATCAAATTTCACACAGCTGGAGTCACTTACGTATGATGCGTTGCCAACCTGTTACTTTTTTGGTTGACCTGTTCCCTTTCCTCTCCTCTCGTCTCGCATCAAACATTTCCTTCAAATCCAGTCTGTAAACAAAGGGAACGTCTTCTAGCCTAAATGTCTGTTTTCTTCCATACCCACCAGATGTCTGTTCTTCATCGTAGATAAGTCCACCAAACACGTATAAGAATCTGTCATTGTGAATGACTGATTGATGGCCCATTCTTCCAGACGGAGAGCAGTGTTGTGCGTGCTCCCATAGATCGTCAGCGCTACCATCCGTGTCCGCGTCAAAAAAATCAGTCTCTTGATATAGCTTTTCTCTAGCTGCGGCCCCATCTTCTTCATTGCACTGTGAATCGATATTGGTCTCAAAGGCAGATGGAGATAAATCAACCCATTGGCCACTCTGACTGATTATTGAGGAGGTTATGGGAAATCCGTACACGGGGAACGTTTTCCAGTCGTGATCAGTGTATCCGCCAGAGATTATCATGTATTCTTCTCCTGCAGTTGTTGTAGATCCCTGTGCCTGCTGGTTTGGTAGTTCTGATGATGCGCTGTGATCATGCGCATTGCCAGATGGTCCCTCCTCGGGAGTTCTTTCAGTTGCATTATTAAGCACACTATTGGTTGTGTCTGCCTCAACTTCATCTCCCTGATCCGAAGTTGTTGAATTATCTGCTTTGTTTTCAACCTCAACAACTTCGTGGTCTATGCTTTCTGTTGCATTGTTCAATATGCCATCAATTCTGTCCACAACATTTTCACCCCCCTGTTCCAAAGCTTCTGATGCGTTATGCGTGCCTTTATTCTCCACCACAATGCCACCCCCCTGCTCTGCCAAAAGTCGATCTTTGTCATATTTATAAACAAATACCACAGATGATGCAGCACGTCGACTTTCTGGAATATAGTTCCAGCTATTTCGGCCAGTTTCTTCGCTGATTTTAACCCACCACTCTGATGCCAAGAGCGGATTGGTTGGTTCCATTGGCGATGCTTGCTCATCATATGGTTGTGATTGTTCATCTTCATTCTTATTTGAGGATCCAATTCCGCGGTTCTCTGTTGATTCGAGTGTCCTTCTAACTTGGGCTACACGCAAGGATGACCCCCAATTATTATTTTGGTTGGCAATATTGTCTTTCTTGTGAAGGAATGTCTGCTTTCTATGCGACAATATACTTCGATGAATTGGCTGGGTCGGAAGTCTGTCTTGATGCCGATGCTCCCTTGCATGTGATTCCTGTGACTGCATCATCATCTGATGCGGATGATGATGCATCAGTTGAAAGACCTCCTTGATCTTGATGTTAGCGGCCTGGGCGACGACATGCTGCGTAGCCAGAGAACAAGATGCCCACAATATTAATGTTGTCCAAGTTTTCATGTTCTACCTCTTCCGCTTTGCTTCATTTGTCACTCTTCGATTGTGCAACTGCCTCTCTCTAGAGAGAAGATTGAAGCAAGAGATCGAAGTGTGATGTGGTGACCCAGAATTAATTCTTTCTCGACGATCGAAGACTGTGTACGAATCGTAGCTTTGCCGCCGCTGACTTTGGCATAATAATATTGTAGATGCACGAATGGCTCAACGTCGAGAAAGAAGACCCAGCCACAAGTAAAACAACGGCCATGAGATTTCATTTCGCGGGGGTGTACGTGTCATCCATCTACTTATTCACATATCCCCCCGAAATAGTTCTATTAATGTACATTGGAACTAATATATTATTAGTTGCGTCGTTTGCCCTCTAACCTGGTGCAATCTTGAGGTGCAATGCGCAATGCGCCATCTTCTCATCTATCTTCAATCTCTCGCTCCTGCCTCCTGCTCTCTCGCCATCTCTATCTCTCCCCCATTCATCTCAAGCTTCGTTCATTGTCTATACAACCACTCGCCGCAGCCCAACCGCGAGCAGCGT
>JALLBF010000407.1:0-10062 GCA_036939945.1 Thalassiosira sp. AJA248-18
AGAAGCTGCTGGTTGATGGTATGGTTGGAGATGACAGTGGCAGATCAGATGGCAGATGCAAGTTAAAAAAGATTGTGTGCTGTGTGTGTTGGTTAACCCAGCACCTCCCCCCTTTAATACTTGCTCTCCCCCCGTAACACGCGTACACGCGCTAGCACCCGCGAAGCGGCTAGTTTTTACTGAAGAACCAGTGCATGCCATAATTGGTATGGTAGGTATTTGGCGCCAAGCGTCCAGGCACAGTACTTGACACCACATCAAAATGGCGAGACCCATCATGCATTTCGGCGGTACGAAGCGCACGGAAGCCCATGACCCACCACAATTATTCTGCATACTCAGTTAGGATGGTATTTTGTATGCGATCCACCACGAATGCGTCTCCGTCTCGTTTTCCCCTACTGCCACTAGCAGCATTCGGTCTCGCCCTCCTTCTCATCCGACCATGCATTGCGTTTGCTCCGCCCGCAGTAGCGGTGCCTAAACTGCAACACGCACTATCAGCAAATCCACCATCTGATCTATTTCATCGGCATCCAACAGCAGTGTCATCACTGTCTAGCCACACGCGCAAGACGAATGCCAGTGCTTTGGGTGTCGTCTCTGCCGGTCGCAAATTAACGCATAACAATCATCGCTCATGTCAGCTTCATTCGGCCGCGTCTGACGCCATCGATCATGTTGATGATGACAGCGAAATGTCAGAAAATCCCCCACTCTCTGTTGTCATGATAGTGGGCGTAGTTGCATCCCTCATTGGGTACCTCTACTCGAAATGCATGAAAACGGGCTTCAACCTCTTGTGGAATACTATTCCCTCGGTTCTATTCGGAGGTGGCAACCCCAGCAGTAGATTATGCGAGCTGTTGCACCAGTACCCAGCAGCATATATTGTACTAACTATGACACTTGGTGGAGGATTAGTCGCCACACTGTCGACGTTAAAGTTTCCAAATCTATTCTCGGCCCATGATTATGTTCATATTTTGTCTAGAAGCGAAGACGACGAAAGTACAGTTGATGAATTCCCACAGGCTAGGACTATCTTCCCTGTGCTGTTGTTATCGTTGTTGATGTCCATTTCTGGTTTCTCGCTTGGCCCAGAGGCTCCTATGGTAAGAGGCATCGGACAAGGCTCACCCCCACAAATACTTCCACAAATACCACTGGGCGAAGGTTTGGGGTGCATCTGTACATGACATCATTGTCACAAAGTCATTTGATTCTTACAACATCATTTTTTCTACCCTGCACCCACACTCTTAGGTTACGGCAGGAGGACTAGTTGGTGTATCTATTGCACGTAAATATATCCAATACGCTTCCAAAAATGGCAGTGTCAAGAAATCGTCCGCTATCAAAGAAAAACTTGCATTCGCTGGAGCTGCAGGAACTTTGACTGGATTTATGAATGTTCCATTAGCTGGTCCAATCTTTGCATTGGAAATGGTTGGACGCGATGCTGGTATCTCCTCATTAGCTGCAAAAAGCTGGACTGCTGCATTGGCAGCTTCCTTCACAGGAATGGTGTTCGTTAGAGGTGGTTTGGTACCTAATCTGGGTCTTGGTGGACATTTTACTTATGGTGCTAAAGCAGCCGTTGGGACCCTGACTGGAAGAGACATGGTCGTTGCCAGCTTGGGCTGTGGCGTTGGAGGAGCCATTGTGGGAACGTGCTTTCATAAGACGGTGAGCTTTCTAAAGTCGGTGATGTGGCCAGCAAAATCATCATCTTCCAATGATCAGGCCAAGAAGTATCAAGTAATTGCGAAGAAAACGCTTGTAGCATTGGCTATTGGGCTACTCAGCACCCTCTATCCTCAAACTATGTTCTGGGGTGAGGGGAGTCTTCAGTGTGCAGTTGACGGCCAATGCACTCCATTTTCTGCCACGCCACATGGGATTCCTTCTATTATGACTCAACAACTTTCAAGAGTAAACCCAAACCAACCATTTACATCTGGAATGGCGGCATTGCAAGTGGGCATGGCCAAATTCATGGCGATTGCATTAGCGTCGGCAGGGGGGTTCCCTGGAGGTGTTATCTTTCCCTTATTATCCAATGGCGCGTCCTTGGGAAATGCATTGGTATCAGCTCTAAGTCCAGTAATGTCCTTAGCCTCATCTTCATTGGTGGCTCCTTTGATGGTCATGAGTTTCATGGCAGCCACGCTAACCAGTATCACCAGAACCCCACTAGCAACTGTCTTGATTTTGGCATTGTCTGCTTCGGGAATGACACAGCTAAGCGTTCTTTTGCCTGGGGTGCTGATGGCTTCATATATCTCTGTTTGGGTCTCAGAGATGCTTTCAAATGAATCTTTCTTCAGTTATTCAAAATAGGAGTTACATTAGAACATGGAACACATAGTTCAGGATTATTTTATTTGACACCATCATATAGCAGATACTTCAACTCTTTGACATCTGGGATGTTAGAGTGTATCTTTCCCGCTTAATCCCATTTACCAGGTGCTGACCCAAGAGTCTGGCTGCATCTGTGCAGTTTGGGAGACACTGCCTCGTCTATCATAAAGCGTGCAGCGTCCATCTTCGCCATGTTGCCACCAACAATATCTTCAATAACTTTATCTCCTTCTTTATCACTGAACACGTCATGTACCCTTTTCTTCCCTGGTTCTTGCAAGTAATACCTGTGTTTGTAATAAAAGGGATACATTTGGGTGTAGGGGACTGCGAGCCTTTTGGGTATTGCTTTTCGCAATCTACTTACCTTCCAACTGGTACCACTTCCTCGCCAATGCCAACAGGCTTGACGAACAAATAGTCCAAAGAAGTTTCGGTGTAAGCATTTTCCATTGCCTCGAGATCCTTCCCGGCCTTGCGCTGGAATGTCTTGAATAGGCATGCCTGAGTTTGGAAATACATTTGTTGAGTAGGCGCATAAATACCCTCCTGTCAATGATTATGCAAGTTACCATTTACCATGAATTTTGTTGCCCAATGAGGCCACGACTTATCCCCATTAATCCCGAAAGACGAGATGACCACTACTCGATCTACCTTCGCTGCTTCCATTGCGGCAATGACTTGCTTGTTTCCATCGTATGCTATCAATCCTGTCTTCTTGAGCTCGGGATCTTTCCAACCGGGCTGACGGTGTCCAAGGCAGCTCACAACAGCAGTAGCCCCGACAAAGTGTTGAGTGATAAGATTCAGCTGATCATTCTTCCACGAGTCAATCTTGACAATTTCCAGTTTTGAAGCCATATTGGAGTCGTTGAACGGATTTGTATGCCCTCCAGGGCAGTTGCATTCCCAGTTTTTCTCGTCAAGTTTTTCAGGATACGATGTGATTACCTGTAGAACCCAAACGAGTGGGTTATTTTACATTAGAGAAAAAGATGGCATATTTGCGTCTATCAGTCAAAACTTCGATTTAATGCCCCCCCTCATTCTATCTGCCACGCCGGACACAGTTTCATCTCTTGTGGCTTACCGTTATTTTGTCGATTGACGGTTTCTCGAGGGCTGCGATTATGGCATGTCGCCCGACATCACTAAGGCCACCTTTAATCAGACATGGCAGACGTGTTTTTCAAAAATATGAGCATAACTGGTGTGCAAAATCTAGTCTGCATCTCTCTCCAAATAACGGCGGCGTAAATCGAGACAGACAATTTCTGGGTCTCGTGCTCGTGCTGAATGACCCAACGAGAAAATACGCCTCTCACCTATGCCGTAGAGAATAACGAGCTTGCAGCAATCTGAAGATGTCTTCATTTTCTAAATGCTTGTGCTTGTGGATAAAAGTATTCAAGATATTATGGTGCGTGAATGCCTGTGAATGTGCTGAACAACGCTGAGCTGAGTGTTGAGCCAGCGAGATCTGAGAACAAGAGGGAGAGCTCTTGAATCGTGCTTGAAGCTTGCGAATCTTCCCGCATGCTGATGTGTTCGCAGAGGTTCGTAGCTGTTCCTACGCACGATCTTCCTATTCGAAGGAATCGAGGGGTTCTCATTTTGATGTCAAACATAACACAGAACAATCTCGGTCGATGTTGATGAAGGCGCGGACGGAGATAGGCCGACAGCCGATGGCAAGAAATCACTTCTCGCCCAGTCTCGCCCTCATATTTACTATGGCGTTTGTGGATTCTCTTCGGTTTCATCGACGCAACGTCATTCATGTGGGTCCTCCTGCAGTTCGGCTATTCGAGATGGATGGGCTTGTAGAAAGCATGAATTTCGGTTCGGCCAATATATGCCAGCTGTATCAACCACCGCTGTCGCTGCCACATACGATGGAGGCATCATCTTCCTTCGTCGCATTATCCACAACAATGAATCAGGCCATCCTGAGCACGATATCCTACGCTGTAACATCTTTCGCTACGCTTCTATTACCAATTGCTGGCCAACTTCAAAGAGCTGGGGAGACTTTGCTAGCAGCTTTTCTTTTACTATCATTTATCCAGGCATTTGTGGCTTTGTATCAATATAGATATGATGCACGCGGTCAGCTTGTCTTTCCTGATGGATTGACTTTGGGAAAGGAAGATTATTATTCTGGTGATCACACAGTTGATGCAACTGATACCACGGGTGATGATGGCAACGATAAACAAGATAAAGAGCAAACCCTATCGCCCAACATAACTGATACACAATCTACTGCCATCACCATTGACAACATGAATTCATCATGGGCAACACAACTTGTCAAGAAGTTGAACAAGTCTCTTGTATTACTGCTGCCATGGATAACCAGGAACGTTCACAACCTGCTCACAAAAAATACCCACTTGTTTCACATTGGATTCATCGTTTTCATTTTGGATTCAATATTGCCTTTGATATCGGATGGGGATACCAATGCAATGGCAGCGGATGGTGAACGGATATTAGGAGATGGCAAGATGGACAAAAATGCATCTAGTGTGAAAATTGACTTTGGCACTTTGTCTCTTCTCCAAAAGATGAAGTCCCGCGATGTCCTCTCCCCCTCTTCTAGACGTCAAAATCCGATACGTGTTCTCGTTATAGGAGACTCTCTCTCCATTGGAATTGGTTGCATTGAACAGTTCGATGCTACGAAAGACAACTCGGCACCAATGGCTTTGGTTGAAAACACTGCAATGTCTCGACCACCTAAAACACCATTACATACGCGCCAAGGACCAGTACCCCCAGTATTCCCACAGATTTTGGCACGCACCTTATCATATCACTTCCAACAACCTGTTCAATGGCGATCAGCAGGAGTTGACGGGGGAGATGTAAATGACATTCGATCGTTTTGCATGGATGTCGTGAAACAAGAGTGCCAATGCCCTAAAAGTGATGCTACCCTTGATATTGTGGTTGTTCTTTTTGGTATGAATGACTTGAAGAAAGTGCTTTCAGTAAACCCAATTCAGCACTTGTTTCGCGGTAGAGAATCGGAAGATAGGGGAGGAACAAGTCACTTCCGTCATGGAATGGAAATGCTCCTTTCTGACATTCGATCTCATGCTCCAGGTGCTTTGGTAGTCTTTCCTGCGTTGCCTATCCAGACTTTTCACAAGAATAGCATCATTAATATCTTCCCGTTAGGCTTCATTGTTGATACTGTAATGGGTGGATGGGAACGTCAAAAGAAGATAGTAGCCAGCAGCCGAAGCAATGCGATGTATGTGGAACTGAAAGCCAAAGAAATTGCAGATTGGTATTCCTCAAGCAACAACAAAAGCGGGAACACACCACCAAATAGTCTAGTCGGGGACAATGATATCAGTATAGTTGATGACTTTGAGGATACCAAAGATGGTGTCCTTCTTTCTGCAGATGGTGTGCATCCAAACAAACTAATGTACGCCAAATGGGCAGAGCTAGTTGGGCACAAACTGTACAAACATATTGTTCCACAATTGGATCTAGTGGATCAAAATCACATCGGGTTATTAAAAGAGACTAGGGTGCACCACTGAAGGTGGCTGAGTCGGCCAGAGGTAATGAAACGTCTGAACACTACTTAAAGCGCATGAAATGTGATGATAGATCCACGATGGAATGTTTGTCATTTCAGAACAGATCATCAACTCAGGAAATTAGGTAATGTATTATTTCTAGCTGGATATGTGTAACAATGATAAGAGGCCAATGGCGTCAAACCAGAAAGTTTTTGCTATCTCTAAGTGAACCGACCTTGGCAATGGTTCTCGGGACATCGCCAAGCAAACTGGTGCAAAATCGACTCCCTCATTTCCAACAATCAATTCAAAATCTTCCATTTACCAGTTCCGACTCCATCATTAGCCTAAAATGATTGTGACCATGTGAAGCCCAAGTCAACAATTACATATCTGCAGAACTCCACTTGTACGCCTCCTCCTTCTTCCTTCCCTTACTATGCAGCATCTCCAACACTCGATCCTCAAACCCATTCCCACGTTCAATCCCATCCCATCGATAGCCAGGACGTAGCCCATAACGGTTCGGTTTAGGCTGTGGTCCTTTGTAAACGGGTTTGTGCAATATGGCATCAGCAACCCCAGCGCCATTGCGGTTATTACAAACTTGCTGCTCCTCCTGCTGTTTCTTCCAAGCATACATCGCCATAGGATCACCCGCCCGAATAACACCCCTTTTCCGTTCCTCCATCCGTTCGTCCTCCACACCCCGTGCCAACGTCATGGTCCCCGCCTCTTCCAACTCGCGAAGACGTTTCTCCTCTTGTAACTTTTGATACGTCCCCTTGTTCGCCTGGCGATGTTTCATTTGTTTTTCTTCCTCCTCGCGGCGAAGGTATTCCTCGTCGTGGAGTGTTGTTGATGAGGCGGAGCGTTTCTTCCCGCTGGCATCTCTGTATATCGTCTCTCCTCCTCCCTTTCCCCCGGCGTTGTTAGCATCAGCAGCAGCCAATTCTAGTCGTTGTCGTTTTTTCACTTTTCGTTCGGCTTTGGCAAAGTCTTGAGATGTTTGAAGACCGGATTTATGACCTGATGACATTTTTTCTTTCTTGGTTGTTGCTGTTGTTGTTGTTTTTGACTCTTTCTCTTTGCTGTCCGAGTCTGGCGAAGAGTCATGTCGCCTCCGATGATGGCGGCTTTTATCACCACCATCGTCGGAGTCAGAATGATGATGGCGGTGTCGACGATGACCACCCCTTCGCTTATGAGCATCATTCCTGCTTCCTCCATCATCATCATCATCGTCTGCGGAGTCATGACGCCTTTTCTTCTCGCTCATTTTATGCCTCCCATCGCTAGAATCAGAATCATGGCGTCGACTACGTTGTTTCTTATTCCCATATTCGATCCCCTCTTCCGAATCTACTGAGCCATCATCATGCCTTCTCCTCCTCCTCCTCCTTCCACTCTTTTTGTGATGCTTCCTTTGTAAATGACTATCATCGGAATCAGAATCATGCCGACGACCACTCCGATGAGAGCTCATTCTTTTCTCACCCCCTTCCGAATCATCCGAATCATGACGTCGTCTTCTTTTCTCATCATTCTTTTTATTTCTCCTGCGCATATTGTTATTATTATTATGATGGCTATCATCTGAATCTGAATCATGACGTGCACGTCTAGTATTCGAGGCACCATTATTGCGCCCATGATCATCATCATCATCGTTTGAATCAGAATCATGACGTTTTTTCCTTTGTCCTCCTCCGCCACTCTCGGCAGCGGCACCATCACGACCGCCTTTATCCAAGGAGACGGCTTCAAATCCTCGTCTGTCGGCAGATGTTATAGATGAATGGCCCGCGACATCTACCGACGCCGCCGCAACCGCCGATGACGATAATCCACCACCACCATCCCCCACGCCTTCCACTACCATTGGACCCTCCTCCTCCTCATTACCCAAATATTGACCATCCGTATTCCCCGGCAAAAACGCATCGATATCATCCATGTCTCGAATTGTTGTAGACATGACATCATTGCTGTGACGGCCGTCACTCGTTGATTTCTTTTTCTTTTTCTTCTCCTTCTTCTTCTTCTTCTTTTTATTCTTGGAATTATTGCCATTGTGATGGATGGCACCTGATGTGCTAGATGTAGGAGCAGGAGCAGCATCTCCTCCGTATTTGGAGAGATAGGCGAGTTTGGACGACATGATGGTTATCTAGATACTAGACCTGCGTTCGTTCTCTGCTGTATTACGTCGAACGTAGGGAGGATGATTTTAAGGAGCGGCGCTGCTGATGTTAAGATAAAATATCTCCTAAAATATCATAGGTACATATCGTATCATTGCAGATGCCGTTTTGGATTTGTGGTTTTGGTGTTTGGCAGTGTTTGGTGTCTTGGATTTTCCCCCCTTGATTTTGGCGGGAATAAAAAAAAAATCTTTATTTCTTTTGGTGTGTGACAGTGACAGTGCACAGTGACAGTGCACATCTTCTGCTTGGTTATTGAATGATGGCTATCTATGGCTATCCCACACCCACGGTGGTACTACCTTATGAGGCGGAGGAGGGGTTTACTGCTGAATCACCGGCAATTCAGGCATACTCGTGCTCTGACTGAATGGTTTGTGGAGCATCTCGCATCGGCATAGGCTTTGGGGGTGCCATTGCCAGCAATTTTCAATTTGGGGGGGGGGGGATAATTGTTGGCACTCATACCATCGAAACACCAACTTATCACTCTCTTTTTTCGGAGACATGTGCCGAAACACAGACCATCGCAAGAACAAAGAAAAAACTACTCCAACCATGATCGTCGAGGGTATTTTTGATGCACTCACTCCTCTTTTCATTGGGGCCTGATCTCCACGGGGTTTGACATTGATCTCCTTATAGGATATGTATTTAAGCTGTACCTGTACCACACAGATCGTTATATGAGAGGGCTGAGAGGGCTGAGAGTGCTGGCTCCCATATGCTCAATCGATGCAAGATTGTTTTTGATGGTGTCACATGAGGAAGTGATTAGTAGTATGTAGGCTATGTCTTGTATGATGATCACTCTCTTTGCCCCGGCTGATGTTGCTCAGAGAAAAAAACCACCCTTCCGATATGAATACCTTGCTGCAAAAGCAAAAGTTGCAAAATCTCAGCACCGGCAGCCAGGTCTTCTTTGTGTCTCCTTCTTCTGTGTTTGTCATGTCTGCCGCTTTCACTTTGAAGGCAAGTCGAATGAAGAGATTCCTGATCAGAACCCACAACAACCAAATGAAGATACCACCACCACCAACAACAACTATCATGCTATGGGTATGGATACAAACAACCACAACCACAGCCACAACCAAGCAAAGATATTTGTTGACAGCTCATTCGATCCATCAAGCATGATGATCGCAGCGGCCCTAGGCAATGGATGCGACGGTGCCGACGCGGCGAATCGCTTCTATAGGCTCTATACAACAATAGTGTAACTCGGTTTTATTTTTAATTGACTATAATTTGTCTCTACAGTAGTTTAATATGATCAATTACATCGAAATCATCAAATAACATTAATATTAGCGTAAAGAATGGATGCGTTTTGAGAATGAATGCGTTTTGAAAATCGCTTGATTTCATCGCGAGAAAAAAAGCGAATCCCGCTAATTAAAAAATTGTTCGATTTGAAACGCATTCATTTTTTTTGTCGCGACGCAAGCAAGCGATTTCGTCAAAACGCATTCATTCTGTACACTGGATTAGGTTACAAGATGGCATTTCGATTGCCTTGTGGCAATGCGGATGCCACCCGGTGCTCATCCTTCGATAGGGGAGACCAGTGGCTTTCATTTGAGCCACTGGTCGTCCCTAACGGGCAACAACTTGCCACGTCCGGAGGCGGTCCGGCCATACCATGGCCAAGACGGCCATGGTTAGGTTGTTTGATGTTTGGTGACAACGGACAAGCTCATCTCTTTTTAGAAAATTGTCTCGGCGACAATTTGGAGTACAAATTCCTACATTGGTGGGGGGTGAATTTTTATCTAACGTACATACATAGATCTCGTGGTCGTAAAAAAACTGACCTGGGTTGAAAACCTGTCACTATGTACGTGTTGATTGTTACATTCTTCACTTGTTTGGGGGGATAGGTTTCCATCCTAGGTAACACAGGAATGGGGGGGGCACGACCACAGATTTTCCCTCGCGCTTTT
>JALLBF010000408.1:0-10044 GCA_036939945.1 Thalassiosira sp. AJA248-18
GATTTCGGGCACCGGGCACTCGGTCTTTCAAGAGATAAACTCAGGTATCCAAGATCTTTTTCGCCACCCCACAACTCATCAATCTTCATCAATCACAAATCTTGTGACCTCCATCCACCATCACCTCCATCCTCCCCTCCATTATCCACCAGGCCATCCACCAACCTCCACAATGATTCATAGATTAGTCACAAGCCGCAGTGTTCGATCACTGTCCACCTGTTCCGAAGCACTGGTAGCCCGCTGCGCCATCCGTGCTGGAGCAACGACGACGTCATCACCACAGCTTCCCGTCCTATCATCCGCCATCAATCACACGCAACAACAACTCCCATCGGCACCAGCACGACACTTTTCCTCCTCCCACGATGACTTCTCACCCCAAAAGAAACACAACCTCGAAGAAGCAGGAAACGACGCTGAATCCACCATCCTAACCATGATCGAATCCCACATCAAGGCCAACCGCATCATGCTCTACATGAAGGGCTCGCCATCCCAACCCCAATGCGGCTTCTCGGCGACGGTGGTTCAAATCCTCAAAAGTAGTGGAGCCGACTTTGCATCCGTGAACGTGTTGGATTATCCCGAGGTTAGGGAGGGCGTTAAGAAGTATTCGCAGTGGCCGACGATTCCGCAGTTGTATGTGGATGGGGAGTTTGTGGGGGGGTGTGATATTGTTCAGAGTATGGATGAGAGTGGGGAGTTGAAGGAATTGTTGGTGGCGGAGGAGGAGGGTGATAAGAAATAAGGGCGGATTATCTATTGGATGTGGGTGGGAAAATGTTGATTATTCCTTGAGGAACGATTGCATGTCACCTCCACTGGAATTGCCTCATTTTTTGACAAACGATACAATATTTGAAGAGCTTACACAGTGGAGACTAGAGTAATAGTGCAGCGAAGCAACCTAATTCTATCAATCAACAAAGAGTGGCTTTCCTGTGAAATGTCTCCTTACAGATTAATATTCTTTCCAATTTTCTCAAGTGTATTGCCATATCAAAGTATTGTATCTTGCGGCTTGCTGTCTTGCTGGATCTTGAATCTTTAGGGCGCCAACGACTAGGTATTCCCAAGCTCCTCTTCCTTGTCTCTACCCAGATGGAGGATGCTTGTGCAAACAGTGAAATTATTAATTTATCCTATTCATGCAGCTTTGTTTTCTCATCAAGCTTTGTAAGCAAATCCAATACTTTCTAAACGCTTCAGTCGGTCATCAGACACTTTGCCCGCTTTGGCATTTGAGCGTTGATTCTTGACCCAAGATCCCAATTGTGGATCATCACTGTACTTTGCCGGCACCAAGCAGTTGCCATGCTCCTTCTTGTAGCGTTGCAATGCAGCAAATTGCTCATCCCATTTATTCATAAAAACATCGAACTCAAATCCAATACTATTCAAACGCTTCACTCGGTCATCAGTCACTTTGCCCACTTTGGCATGGCGTCGATAGCGTTGATTTGCGACCCAACGTGCCAATTGTGGATCATCACTGTACCTCCTCGGTACCGAGCAATTGCCATGCTCCTTCTTGTAACGTTGCAATGCAGCAAATTGCTCATCCCATTGACTCGTAAGGTCTTGGAAATCAAAAGCAAATCCAATACTATCTAAACGCTTCTTTTGGTCATCAGACACTTTGCCCTCTTTGGCATCTCGGCGTTGTTTCACGACCCAAGATCCCAATTGTGGATCATCAATGTACCTCTTCGGCACCAAGCAGTTGCCATGCTCCTTCTTGTAGCGTTGCAATGCAGCAAATTGCTCATCCCATTTATTCATAAAAACATCGAACTCAAATCCAATACTATTCAAACGCTTCACTCGGTCATCAGTCACTTTGCCCGCTTTGGCATCATTGCATCGATAGCGTTGATTCTTGACCCAACGTGCCAATTGTGGATCATCACTGTACCTCCTCGGTACCAAGCAATTGCCATGCTCCTTCTTGTAACGTTGCAATGCAAGAAATCGCTCATCCCATTGACTCATATGGTCTTGGACATCAACTGCAAATCCAATACTATCCAAACGCTTCACTCGGTCATTAGTCACTTTTCCCGCTTTTTCATTTAAGAGTTCCGTCTGATTTCGTTTTCTTGTTGCCTGAGTTCGGTTAGTTCGGTTATTTACTTCATCAGGTGGCAAATAAGTACCTCCCACTGTATCATCTATGTCCTGTTTAGCCATATACAATTGATTCACCTCTGCGAAATCCCGGTTGCTGAGCTCATTTTCGCATTCTAAATCATTTTCGTCATTATTTGTTGAAATACTATCAGCTGACTGATCTAGAACTGCCACATTCTCTTGCTGAGATATCACCTCGCCTTGTCTCTTTCTAGCTGCGAGGCTGGACTTGTAAATGAAAGCCCCAAGCTCCTCTTCCTCATCACTATCTAGTTGACTGATCTCATCGGGACTGGGAAAGACACTTTTTTTGCAGCAGGAAGCAGTTGCATGCTTCTTGTTGTCAGAGAGCGCGGCGGCGGCCGCGGCGAAGGTTGTGTCAGATTGTTTCATCATGATGCCAAGAGGAAAATTGATCTTTGAAAATGGGGGGGGGAGAGTAACGAGTACACGTCGGCGCTGCATCGGTGATGGTCTGTGATGGTGGTCCGTGGTTCGGTCCGTTCGTACCTACCAAGAAAGCTACCAGGCAGGGCATCAAAAAAATTTCGACCATGGAGCTATCGTACCTAGAGAGAGTGGTAGCTAGATACCTATGTAGTAGAAAGGGAACAGCGTTACCCTCTCTAGTCCAGGCTGATCTGAGGTCAGAGGTCCTTTTTATCATCGTACCCCGGTACATGTAGGTACATGTAATATGGTAGAAATTGTGGAGTAGTGTTTATGAATGAGGGAGATAAGGGAGATAGAGGGAGATAGAGGACTCCATTCCATTCTTTTTGCGGAAGCTGCTAGGCTTGTTGCAGTCACATACACCCCCGTCAAGTGCATTCAATGAGCGCGTTATCTCTCAGCTCACATTCTTTGTGCCATCGGTGAGAATGTATCCAGGGATATTTTGGAGTTGAGAGTGTTAGGTACATTGTAGATAGATAGCGTAAGCACATGCGTTCGCCGCAATAATGGCACGCTGACCAACAGCTTAGAATGAGTAAGAAGCTGGATAATATATATTACTAATGTGAGTTGAATGAGAATTGAGTCGAGCAATGATGTCTTTAAGTCATATTGTGAAGAAACTGCTTGCCCAATCATCCATAAATCACGGAGCGGATAAACAGGATAAAGATTTATCCATTATGGCTCAAATAACGGTCAGAATATACGGCGGTTAATTTCCATAGTTTGGTTAGAATGTCCATAGATCAAAGTTCAGACCCAAAAAGCTGTGAGAGGGTGCACCATATTGATCACGCAACTGCGCCAATGGCCAACAAGGAATCTCCAACACGAATGACTCCACCCTGAACAATTCTGGCATACCAACCCCTCAATCCCTCCTTCTGCCCCAAAGCCTCAATTAAATATTGACACCGAGCCACTCGTTCCCTTGGCGAGGAAAGTGATTGATCATTAATGTATGGCAACTTGCATAGATTGGCACATGGCTCCACTATCAAAACATCAAGTGCCAGAGAGAGAGAGGGGCTCTATTGAGCTGGGAGGTGGTGTTTTATCAATATAGATTGCAAGTAGGAACTTAATAAACTCACTCGGTTCAGTGACTTCAACAATCACATCTTCGATTGCACCACCGCCCTTGTTGTCACCACCTTTCTTATTTTGTGACGAAAATCGATATCGTTGTCCAACCCGAAAGAATCCAAAATCGACTCCTTCCACCAGTACATTCTCACCAAGATCTCCATCTCCATATCCTCCCGCCTTATTTGCAAAGTATCCTCCATCAAGCGTTTGAATATACGAACTGACATCCCTCGTGAGAATGGAAATTGCACGACTTGCCGTGGATTTCAATGCCACTGTTCGATAGTGGTTGTAGTCTCCCGTCACACCATTTTCGGATACTGCAATCATTGGAAGGGATGGCTTGCGTGTGGTATAGTGTCGGGAGGAGGGTATTGACCCTCCCGATGATTGGTGTGGGCGTGCGGCGGTGCGTATGACTTGCCCTCCCGACTTTTTCGGGTCGGTTGATTTGGACTGAATTATGACATTATTTTTTTGATTGAGTGATTGGTCAATACCAAGGGCTCGTGCGATTTTGTCAATGATGCTGTCGTTGTCGTTGCTCAAGGATAAGGAGGTTGCGCTAGTACTACCCACACACGACCCATTGCTGCTGTTGCAGACGTTTTTATTAATTGTTTGGCTGTTGCGTGGAACGAGTAATCTCCAATGGGCTGCGCTGTGGAAGGCGGCGGGTGGTGTCCATGGCGTTGATACTGATGATTTTAAGATGGCAATGCCCCATAGGATGGAGATTGTAAATAAGGAATTTGGCAGAGGCATTGCCTATTGCGCTCTCCAACCTTTACTCGCTTCTGCATTCACAACTTGTTCTTATCTCTCACTCTCACTTCCCATCTCTTCCCATCCACCGACCACCATGCTTGCATCTCAGAAGGGGGGAGATAGAGATAGAATGGGGGCAATATATTTAGCCCCCGCCAAAATAATTAGCAAAACCACCATGCAAAAAATGAAGGTAAAAAGGTAATTAACGGGGAAGCCCGCACATTGAATTCCGCGCCTTTCTGAAACCGTCGGCGGCGTTCATTGAATTCATTGCACCAGCAACTGTTAGCAACAACAGCCAATACACACATCTTTATCAGCAACCATGACGGACAACATGAGCAACTCCATCCCAGTAATGCGCAAGCCCACGGACGAAATGTCCACGGGGTTAAATTCATCAAACCTGGCGGCGGCGGCGTTGCAGCGTCACCCGATTGATCGGATGCAGAAGGGTGAGAAATGTTGTGGTGTGATCGATATTATTTCTTGGACAATGCCATGCTAGTGCTATCACGCCTATGCGAGTTTCTAGATTGTATTTTATCCATGCCATCGCATTATTAGTTGTAGCCATTGATCGTGCCATTCATTGTATACTCACACATATCAATCCTTCAACTTCCCTCTAACAGCCAACGCGGGCAACGGCTCCACCCAATCCCCCCTCGACCTCGATGCCATCCGCCGCCTCTACGGATCAGGCCTCGCCATGCGCCTCGCGACCGAACGCCAAATGGCATTGAAGGTCGGGGGACGTCTTCCTGGATTGGATGCCCACCCGGATTCGCGGGCAATGTTTGAGACATTGACGGGAGATGATACTGCCATTGGTTTTGGGGACTTTTTGAATTTGAAGAGGAATCGACCAGAGGCCGCGAGGGAGTTTGGTGCGGGGGCTGTTGAGGAGGTTCCTCATAATGTTATGGAGAGTCGTCTCGGGTTGTAGATGAATGATGAGGGGGGCTGAATGGTTTGTTGGAAATTGGGTAGTTCGATACAACTGATGGAAAAAATGGGATTTGGGAAAGCAAAATGTTCAGGTATTCTTTTATCATGTTGGTTAGGAGGCGGGGGATGGGTCAAACGTACAATCACACAAAACGTGCTTCATTACACTCAGGTATTTTTTCTTGCATATGGTGGTATGGGGTGTTGTGAGGAGGAAGGGGGTCAAACGTACAATCAGAAGGTAGGTGTGCCACATCTAAGATAAGTAATAATTCATGAAAACAGACACTGTTCAAGATACCTTTCACTATTGCTTGATCGCAGTCTTCTTTTCCGAGTAGAGAAGTTGATATTGTTTGACTGAACAGAATTCGATCAATTTTTACGAAATGTACCTTGATAGAGCTTGACAGTTACGATCGATTTTCATCACTCAAAGATTTCACAACGCAGGCGACGCAAAGCAAAAAGAACACACAAGCTCAAAGAATGGACCCAATCAATGATGAAATTGAGGGAGGGAGGCGTCTTTTTCGTCGGCTGCTTTCTATGGGTCATGGTGAGGATCATGCCCGTGCAACGGCCGTCGCTCAAGTATGCCTCATCGAGGGAGCATCAAAACTTGCTCGGTGCAGTCAAGGGCCTCCTGATCACGACGAGTTGGATATCGGAGTATGTGCATTTGGGAGAAATAATCCTGGAGGGATTTTGTTACAGGACGATATACTGTTGTCAGAATGGAAACACTTTGTTGAGGCATTGTCCTCAGTTCCGACCAGTCGGCATGGATACATCAATCTCATGTTTATGCAAATGAAACTTGGAAACGTGGTATCAGGCATGTTGCTCCAATCATTCAAAACAGTACCACTCAAATCATTGACACTGAAGAATAACGGACTAGGGAGAGATGGCATGAAATTTGCAGCCAATGCTCTCAAGTCGAGCGCAACACTTGAAGCTTTGTTCATTGGTTCCAACCATATCGAATCAGAGCATGACGCAACCACTCTTGTCAGTGCTGTGATCAAGCATCCTAGACTTGATGCGATCATCCTGGACAAATGCGGTTTGGGCGAGAATAATGCTATAATGGCAGTTCTTTTCCCCGCCTTCGGTAGCTTGGCTGAAGTTAGCCTCGATGGCAACAACATTGGATCATATGGTACAAAACTGATCTCGGATTGCCTTGTAGGCAACCCTACCATCGAGGTGTTGCAGTTACAAGACAATTTGCTTAAAGACGAAGATGCAAACATGCTTGCTTCGTCATTGAAGACAAATACAAAGTTGCGGAAGCTACGCATTGCTGGGAACCATATCACTCAAGTTGGCATCCTTGCCTTTCAGGTCGCACTGATTAACCCTTCCAGCTTTGACGGAAACGCTTGCAGCCTTGATGGAATCTACTACGACTCGAACCACACTTGCCATGTAGATGCCGGTGAAGAGAAGCTAAAATACGTCAACTTTTTTGTTGATCCTACACTGAACAGGAAATTGAAGGTATTGGGTGTCCTCCAGCACGGCACAAGGCGCACTATCACCCTTAACCTTGACGATGTCCCTATTGGAATCATGCCAGGGGTTGTTGCTTTTCTTCAAGGAGGAGGATTCATGTATGCCTCCAAGAATAATGGTTTGACCCAAGTGTTTGAATTTATGCGTGAATGGAACATGCCTCTTCTGTACACAAGTCGCATTGACCCTGAACTGAGAAGGAGTGAACGCATTAGGAAGAAGAAGATTATACAGCTGATGGGGAAGTGAAATGCTGTGTGTGGTCTTACAAGAAATTGTTGTATCTGTGTAGAGAACCAGAAGAGAATATATTGGAACTATTTCTGCGTCATCTAATTGTTAGGGTCTGTAAGTCAGTGTTTGGTGCAAGGGTTGAAAGATAAAAATAGCCAATCTATAGCTGTCATCTTATCCTAGTAGTTCTACAAACATGATACAGTATCAAACAATTTCAATCATACTATGCCTAAAATCATACGCTCTTGAAAACATAAATAGATCCAGAATGCCCTCTCATCACCCTAACTTCATCATCCATGTAGACAATGTCCACATACGCACTGCCATGTCCTCCAATTGGTTTATTCAAATGAAATCCCACCGTGCCATTATTATCGATTGGCTCGTGAACGGCACCCAATAGGATTTTTGATGCTAGTGTCCGGGCCTTGACTGCCTCAATGTCAGATTGACTCTTGATGTCAGCCGATGAGTCATTATCGCCATCACTCTTTAGAGAAGAATCTTCACTTGACATACTAGTAACTCCTTTTCCAAAAATCTTAATCCACTCATCCAACGAATCATCATCCGCAGGCTCGATGGTTCCACCAGTAAACCAAACTGATTTCCGATCAGGAAGGCTTGGGTCCGGAAGGGCATAGCCGTAATTTGTCATGATTCCTCGAAGTGGTGTCTTGGGTTGACCCGCGACATCTTCGGTACCTTGAGTTTCATTGGTGGGTTCAATTGTAAAGGAAGCGATAATGCTAAAGTTTGTAAAGTAGTCACAAAAAGTTGAGTTAGTGAACATTCATAAATAAATAAAAGAGTACATCAATTTTGATTTGCCACACTCACTTATAAGTCTTGAGCTTCCCACCATTACCGCAACCACCAGAACGCTCATTATCCACCTCCCGTCGCAAGCTTTTGGGAACATACAATGGCAAATCCTTCTTCTCCACCGATGTAATTGTATTATATTGCGTTTGGATCGAGCATACCAAGTCCGATGGCTGGTACATGTCAAATGCCATCCGTCCTAGGGTGAAGAGACGGTCACCATTGGCATTTTTACCGAGGTTGGATGGATATTCGGGGGGTGATATCATGTGCCATGTTCCGTCAATGTTGGTGGTATCGACTGGGTTGTTGGTGGTGGTAGCGGTGGCTACTTCTTCTTGCGTGGTGGTACTAGTAGATGCACTCAATCTTCTCTTCTTGTTATTGGCAGATTTTTTCAACTTGGCAAACTTCTCAAGTGAGGCAAGTGCCTTTCGAAAGGCTGGACTCTTGGTACCCTCGCTCTCAACCCTTGAAATCAGCTCGGTCTTGGCGGCATGGATCCGAGCATCAAGATAGGTCTGGTCGAGTGGGGTGGAGAAATCTCTGATTCCCTCGCCTCGAACTCTCTTTCGAGATGATGATCTGCTGGTGCTTGATGATCCACTTGAATAGATGGATTCGGTATCGGCTTCACTTTCGGATGTCACTTGATGTGTAATTCCAAGCAGCGGCTTTGGGAGAGTTGGACTACTTTGCGTACTCGTCATGAATTGATTTGGGTAGGAAGAATATGACTTGAGCATTTCTTCAGTGCTTCCAACAATTGCTTCTTGTTTGAAGACTTCTTGGGGCTGAGATGGACGGGGTGATGATGATGATAACGCCGCCGTGTTATTGTTTTGGGCAGACATCAACCACGGTGGAAGGAGAGGAGATTGAGTTGAGACAACAACGTGGGGACTCGCACCATAGGGAGACGCATTGTGGCTCGTGCAGAACGAACGGAGTGATCCAAAGCTTGTTCCCAAGTCATCGTCTCGTGCCATGATTGGGACACTGTCTTCGTCGAGTAGATCGAGGTCGATGGGTTGGAGCTCATTGATGTTGTCTTGATCTTGGACGGAATGATTCTCGTCGTCATCAGTGCGGGTACTACCATCATCATCATCGTTGCATTCCGCATCAAAGTCAAGATCAAGTTCATCGTTGTTGGGCTTCGGGTTCTTCTCATCTGCCACTGCAACCTTCTTCTCGGCAGCTCCATACCCCTCTTGCAAAGTGGGATGATTCGGGTCATCCCCCTGAAGCCACCATTTGCTATGTTTTGACCGGGCAGTCTCCTCGGCCGCGGCGGCACCCTCGGGAGATATTCCACGTAAGGAGCATTCGCTGTAATAGAGCGCTGATGCGTAGGCTTCTGCTCGTTTGCGAATGTGATGGTGGTGTTGGTGGTGCCGGGGTGTGATTGTATTTGGCCAGTTGAGTGGTGCCATGGTTGTTTATTATTTGCTTGCTTGGTGGATAGTGTTAGTATGGATTCGATCGAACGAAATGATATGATGCCATGAAGATCGTCACCCCGTTTCCATCAAACCATTGTTGTTATCGTGAAATTAGAAAGGGTTGCGGTTCTCAGTAGATGGCTTGGCGGTATTTTCGGATCTGAGCTATGTTGTGTTATTGACCGGCGCTCCGCCGGCGATCTTTGGTAAAAATCTACCACGTCGAAGTCACATAATGTGAACAGTGTAGTTTGTGACTTCAATGTGACTTCAATGAGAGTTGTAAACTCAAGTTGACTCAAGGAAGTGTCAACACAACTGACGTGTTACCCAATGCGTCTCGCTAATATTTCTTTATTTATTTCCGACAGCTGCTAACTCGCAGACTTCGATTTCGTTCTAGGTAGTACAAAAAGCAGATCTTTGTCGCAAATTGATGTCGTACCGTGAGCGGAGATACGTGAGTGAATGATATACGTGGTGATATGTAGGATAAGTGCCTTCTTTGCTTCTACTTGGCTGGGGCATTTGAGGATATGTCACGATGACATGATAGACCAGTAAATTGTCGTAACTATAATCCTGCTTAGGGTCGTTAACTAGCAGATAA
>JALLBF010000409.1:0-10043 GCA_036939945.1 Thalassiosira sp. AJA248-18
GTCGCGATTGCAAGCGGCGGCGGCCGGCGGCGCGTCATGGTCTTCGGCCGCTTGTCGTGTGTTGTGTGTTTTGTGCGTGTTGGTGTTGTGGTTTTTAGCTACACACATTCTCTACGCAGATCCACGTACCGGGTGGGGGATGGGTGGATATTATCCGTAATTATTGGATACAAAATAATCAATTAAATTCGGAGAACAAGTTCGAGATCTAAAATAATTGACTTGGTGGCAATTTCATGTACTAATTCCTACAGTAGACTCAAAAAATAGCTAACTGTACATACATAGATTTCATTGTCCTAAAAAACTGACCTGGGTTGAAAACCTGTCATTACACACACACCATTATGTCGAGCAAAATCACGATCCAGAACAAATGCCATCTTCTCCCCTCAATTGCGAGTCCCTGCCTACGCAAACCCTGGACCAAAAAGCAATGTACCGTTCTACACTGAGGTGTAGAATGGTACATGGATCTGCAATTTAGGCGAACAAGATTTCACTGGGGTTTAAAGTAGGGGAGAAACTCACTGCAGGAAGGATGAGATCGAGCGGTAAAAATAGTAAGTCCATCTACCGCGTAGATAATTATTTTAGGAGGGGTGATGCACGAGTCGACGAGCTCGGTACACAAGTGATCCACCCAGGAAGGAAAGAACCAGTCTCCTAATCGACCAAAACTACACTCTACACTCTCTACGCCACTGCTACCTCAGGGCCGTATCTTACCAGTATAGGGGCATCCCCTATCAGTCTTCAGCAGGTTGCAAGCTAAGATGGGGCATCCACACCTCATCCTCAACATTACGCCTGCGCTACTTTGGTTACGCAAACTAGCTACGTCAATTACGTCAATCTTACTACAAATTCAGTCTTTACGGCTTCATTAATTTCTTCTTGCGAGCAAAGTGATTGGCATTGGTGCTTTGTTGTTGGGTCAGCTCACACGGTTTTGTTGTTGATTAAATGGTTCCTTCAACACCTGCCATTGGCTTATCATTGGCTCATCATTTTTTGCCCAGAATTAAGTAGGTTAAAAGTAAACATTTTATTAAAACAAGCTACATCGACCTCAACCAACACCCATACAAGCGATCCATGGCGGCGGATTGGTTGCATCCACTCATGTTCGTCCATGGGATAGGAAAGCCGCTTCACCATGGAGAGACAGTGAGATGATGAAATGATAAAATGGTGAGAGGCGGAAACACAAAATACAAAACACAACAGTTCACCTGGTACGTTCTAGGTAGCAGATGTATGATGATTCATGAGACCAAATCAATGGAAAGCCCCCCCCCCCCCCTTTAAACGAGCTCCAATGGATGATACCACTAACACCTATCCATGCACATCATTCACTGCATAATTCGAAGACGGAGTGAATGATGTTTTTGGGTTCGGTGTCAGAGTAGTTCGCGGGGGTCATTTTTTTTGCAGAAAGTCAAACAAAATTCGTTGGCTGTAAGTTGTAAGAGGTAAAAAAAGCACGGGCGATTTCTAACAAAAAAATAGAAGGTTTGTGGTCGAGCCCCTAGCTACCGTGTGGTACCTTGGTTGAAAACCTGTCAGCATTTGCTCCCCTGCTGCGAGGGAATGGCCTTCATACATCGGGGTTTCTGCCCACTTCATGTTTCCTCGCAAACATGCAGGTCTGACAGATTGCAACACTGTCCATCTACCAAGTATGTCGACAAACAAGTTTTTAGATCTTTTGACATGCTGTATATTGTTGCTGTCATTTTACATACTTGCTAGCTCAAGCTCTTCTACCGGTGTTATGTTGAAAATTGCTAGCTCAAGCTCTTCTAGCTTTTCATTGTTTCCAAAACCTAACTTTAGCTCTTCTAGATATGTTTCTACAGGATATCTAGCTCTAATCTTCGTAGCTTTCACCATCACCAGTTGTTCAATAAGCTAGGGCCTTTACACAACTGATCTGGCTGAGTGACTTGGTGCGAATGGCAAGCATCTCACCTCACTCCAACCTACACACAACATCCGTGCTCTTAACCTGGCTTTGGCCTGGTGTGAGCTTGGTGACGACAGTGCAGTATAACAAGACAAGGGAGGAGTAACAACAGTGTAAGTATTCATTTTTCTCAGCCCTCCCCCCCAACTGACACATGATTTCTATTCCTATTGAGCATATTCCTAGCATTGCTTCAAAAGATGGAGGACCACCTCGACCACAAATCTCCACCCATCAATGATACCAGGTGACAGCAGTGGCAGCGAAGATAGCGGCGAGGAGTATCTCCCGCTCCAAGTTTAAATTGAAACTATGATAGGGCTGAGGAGGAGCTGAGGAGCGCATACCGTCTCCAAGTCGAAGGTCCTTTCTGGCACTGGCGCAAATGGGAAGACTCATAAAATATTTATTGTGGGTCCTGTTCTGTCTCGTGGTAAGGACCCCCCCTCAGGCAATACCATTGCTGACTACATAAGCAAACAAAGGAGGATGTTACTAATTCCATTCTTAAAGGACCAACAGTTTAACATGCGCTGCAGGTTGTAGAAGTTGGATGCGGGCGCTTCTTTGGCCTTGCCAGGTATGTTTCCCTAGCTAGGCACACCAACCTCGGCATCAGGACTTATGAGCGCCTGTCAATGCTGGCTTCCATCCTCCAAATGTCTACGTTGATAACGATTGGATTGCAAAAGAGTGCTTCAAGAGGTGCAAGAGTGTGGGGCAAGGAAGAATGAAATACCAGAGCGTATCATTGATGTTGAGGTATTTGAAAAGTCTCGGCCCGCACCAATTACTTTGGAAGAACTGGTCAACGAGAATAATATTCCTGAGTTGTCATTACCGTGTCGATTGACTGACACATGGGGATGAACGGGAATTTATGTATGGTGTTTCATTTTTGCATTCTTAGCAATCAAAGTGTTGAGTAATTATTCGACTACGTTTCACCTACTAGAGCTTTCACCTTTGGCTTGGCAGCAGAAAGTTGCTAACTGCCTAGCTTTACTAACTTTGGCCTTGGCAAAAATAGCTAGCTCTAGGTCTTCCAACTTTTCATTCGATAGATACCTCTAGCTCTAGCTTTCAAGCTGAGCATTTCTTTCTCTCTCTGGTCATTGCGGCCCGCCACTGCTACGTCATTTATTTGATCAGTACTCACAGAGGGGTATGCCAATACTCTGTGAAAGTATCACTGTACTTGGGTAATTACGATATTCTCTAATATTCACTCTAGAGAGTATCAATACCGACCTGGATATGAATACAAGAGAATAAAATTTCCTCGCATCAATACAAATCCACGTCAGTGAGCTAGCTTTGGAATTGCGACCAACTCTACTTGCATTGGTGCTGGACAAAAATGAAGCAATCAGTTCAGCAGTAGAATTTTATACATAAAAAGGTCGATGCTATTGTAAACTATTATTTCATCATTTATGTTTACTCTCTTCTCTTCTCTCCTCTTGAGGTCCACAACTATGCCCAGAAAGCCCCACCACCGGCCTCCAGAACCGAGCCAATTCAATGCCTCATTTATCATTTTAGCTCCAGCCATAGGTTTTATCATTTTAGGCATAGACCCCTCCATCAGGTTGCAACAGGTGTGCGTGCATGGTTATCCAATATGTGTTATGCAGTAACAAATTCAGTTGTTTGTGTATTTAATGCTGCATATCACTTTTGGAGCTGGCATGGGCTGCCTTAGAAGCGATTTACTCATCTTCTTCATCTTCTTCATCCTCGTCACCATCTGCATCATCTGACTTTATGTCGTATTCAAGTGCAATGTCCCAACGAGAGCTCGGAGCACCAACACCAACATACTTGACAAATCTCATTGTTCCTGGGTCACGGTAAACTAGCGAAAGAGTGTTAGTGCTTGCAGATACACTCAATAGTTTTGTATCATCTTCGTCGTCATACTCTGCATCGGCTCCTTGGTCCTCGCCACTTTCATCTGCGGCAATGTAACATTCAAATCCTCCAACATCCCCCGATTCCCATATGGCATCATCATCCGAACCAATGAGTTCATTGGTTTCTTCGTCAAAAGCACACTGTTTCCCCTCTCCAGCGCAAAAGCAGAGGGTAGCATCTAACACTGCATTGGTTGTGAGGACTCCGTAGTGTGCCACCGTGTAATCGAGACCAGGGCGGAAGCGTCGTATACGGCCTCGTTCGCCGAGAGGGAAACCTAGGCTAGAAATCCAGCCCAGCCATCGTCCAAATGCAGCTGATTGGAAAACTTCCTGACGCAAATGTTGAAGATGCTCTCCTGCACCCACATTTGAATCAGTGGCATTATCCACTGACAATTCTTTTGATTCGTATTGTAAAAATCTCTGCTTGTGAGCAGGCCCAACTGCCTTCCACCTGTCATTCGTCCCGATATGATAATCCAAACTAGGCCTATCTTTGCCAAGTGTGTCCATCTCGTCTTCTTTTGTAAATGCATCGTTTATTTTTGCATTCCATTCATCCAAAAGGAAATGCCGAAGTTTTACGCTCGATTCCTCCTCGAATCTGGTACGTATCTCGTCCATCGATTTATCAGTGAGGTATGCAGCATTGATGTACTTGCCCAGAAAATATCGGTCGTCTTGGCTCAGACTATTTTGTTCACTGTCGCATTCCGGAGCTACCTTTTCTGATGATGTTGTCAATGGTTCAAAGCTTCCTTCAGTATCTTCCCCCTTACCCATTGACTTCAATCGCTGAAGCGTTGCATTCTCAATCTGTAACGGTGCTTCCTTCGCATGGTACCAACCCTGTATAGAAAGCCTAGGCCGATCAGCGAAAACCTCCTGAACGGAATGGAACGAAACGCCAGGTTGGACAACGAAATACGCCATTGAGTTGAATGCAGGCAAAATCGTCTTTACTGGCAAGGCACCAGGAACACATCGTGTCTTGTCTCCATTCTCTGCAATGGAGTCATAGAGTTCGAGTCTCCCACCATCTTCATTTTTCCAAAAGGGCTCAGGATCTGTTAGATAAATGATGTACGAAACTTTTCTTGAGCCTATAACGTCATCATGGCATAGAAGATGACATCCTTTTGCATGACAGTTGGCAGCACAGTCCACCTGATATATATTTTTTAATGCATAATATTTGAGTGAAGGTAACACGGAATAAAAATGCTAAACTAAAATATATAGTCACACATACCTCATCAGTCAAAGTACCCGGATCTAACCCAGTAATACTTTCGACAAAGGCACGATATGTTGGAGAGTAAATTGCGTTCTTTAGTTTCATCAAGGCTGGCATATTCTTGGCCAATTCGGAATCATCATGTAAATTTCCCTGGGGGAGATACAGTGTACGTTGTTCAGATAAAAGGTTGAGGGGCGAGCTACCATGGAATTTGTTATTCAAAAATAAGAAGTGGTGGGCAGCGCTAGATATATTAACAACTTACCAGGTCGACACTCTGGTAGACACGAAACAGGTCGGTTTCCTTGAATTTCACCTTGCTATTGTGCTTCAATTCCGTCAATATCTCCTCTGAATATGTAACATGAATTGAGTTCAATATATTGAGGCCATGATTATGTGAATAGCACAATTGGCATATTATTCGCTCTTATATCCGCGCCTAAATATAATAATATTACTCACCCATAAAGCCCTCCTTGCAAAAATCTCGAATCATTCCGTGGGGATAGGGTTTTGCATCACGATACATGGAGGCCAAGTCCTCTGACCGTTCCAAGACATTGGCGGCGATGGGATCCAAGACGTTTTTGTTTGCTTCCGCCATCACCCCGGCGCATGCTTGACGATTTTCGGTGGATGAATCATCGCCGTCTGTTCGGGCTCGTTTGGCTGGCGGCTTCGATGCCATGATGATGGGCTAATAAGGTTTGTTGGCACGAAGCTATCTCTTCGAGAAAATGGTGAAAATTATGAAACGAATGGTGATGGTGATGGTGATGGTGAAGGTGAAGGATGCGTGGGTGTGGTGGTATCGTATGTACCTATGTAGTAGATAGTGGCTGAGTGGCGCCAGATACGATACTTATTCCTAACATTCCTAACAGTAGGTAACTGCCCCGAATTCTTCTTCAACCATTGCCATTGTCGATCTCTAAACAACAGATCAAGCTCCCATCCTCTTTGAATGTTATTGGTACGTTGGCATTCAATGACCGCAGACAACGTTGAATTTAGTGAAGGGCGACTCGAGCATAGGAGAGTCTGCATTTCAAAAGACTGCTCGTCTCTTAGATGTATCAGAATCCCCTCAGTGAAGGTTATTTGCTGCGATTGGAGCTCAAAATCTTGTTAGAAAGTATTGCTTATTAACCAAGTGCCTTGGTTCGCATGGCTGTAAGAAATAGAGGTCCTGATGTGGCACCTCAATTTGACACCTTCCATTCCAAGCTGATGAAATACGAATACCAATATCATATATGGAAGGAAGCCAATCTTTGATAGAGATTACCCTATGGAAATCCAAAATTAATGGATCAATGTACAAGATGACCGCTCAGTCAAAGGGTCAATATCATATCACACTTGTGGAGCAGAAATTATTATTCCAAATGTCATGCCGTTTCTTGTTGAGAGGGGCTAATTGTTCTTTGGTTGAGAGTCATTGTTCTTGTTAGAAGATCATTTATCCGGGCAATTCGGTCTTATCTTAAGAAGTGGCTTGAAAATTGTGTTGCACTATCAAACTTGGCATGCGGCACTACGTTTTAATGTTGTCGCAACTGATAGTTCAGTTTACATGTTCATCAGTTACAATAGAAATTATAGCAACAGTAAAAATATTTGTTCCTTCCACGAGACAGCAATTCCTGCCTTTGCTCTGCACAGTATCATCATAGTTCTCATCATCGACGCTCTAAACAATATCACCATTGTTATCATCATCAACCAACCATTGTTGGTTCAATATTTTTTCTGAAAGCCCAATCCTGCCTCTATCTTAGTGATGGCTCTTGGCACCATCATGATGTGCACCTTGCAAAGAGGACATAATGAGTTCGTACGCAACCAGGTTTGAAGGCAACCAGTATGCATCGTGTGTCCACAATTCTTCACCTTTCGTAACGATGGGGTGTTGTCTGAATTATCATAACTACCCAAGCAGATGGGACACCTGCAATCTACGTCTTCTTCCACGTCGTGATCTTCTACTTCAGTCATGGATTTGCCTAGAGATTCCAGGTAGGTCGAGGGGCTGATCTTAACCGTGTGGGCTTCAAACTCTTCCATGGTCAGGGTTAGGAAGGCGGCTCCATCCTTAGGGCCAGCCTTGCCCACACGCTCCGTCAACTCCATCAATGCTTCATATGTCAATCCTTCCACATCACAAGCATCGCCCTGCGCAGCCCTCAGACGGCTCTCCACCTCTCCACGGTACATGACACCACGTTCATTACACTTCATGACCGTCAAGGTGGCCGACGGAGCAAGGTTCAACTCCATCAAACTTTTCGTCCCGTGCATTTCGAGACTGAACTCCCGCTTGGGACGGGTGAGAAGTAAAGTAAAACCCGCCGAAGAAAATGGCTGTGAGAAGGCACCTCCTGGCACTGTTGGGCCTGCAGCCATAGTAGTTGTTGAGCTGCTACGCTTTCTCTTGTCGTCCTTGGTGGGCACCAGAGATTCCAATCGATGATACACTTCCGCCAAGGAATCCCGTTTATCAAAATCTTCAATCACCGATTTGTCGACGTGGGGAAGACGAATCTTCAATCGACACAACTGATCTGACAGAATAGACTTCTTTTGGGGTACTACTGCCTTTGCCGCTGTCGTGCATTTCACAGGTGCTGCTGTCAACGATGCCGCCTGCTCTGCTGCGGCAACAGGGGCAGCAGAAAGAGTGTGTCCTGTGCCCCATGAATGTTTCCTGTACATGGCGTTGCCACTGTATCCTGTAGGAGCAAAGACATTGGAACCAAGACCATGATGGTGTAGTTGTTGGCCACCATGATGAAACTGGCCAATTGGACCGAAGCCTTCATCCTCGTCCATTCCATCCTCGTCATTCCAATCCATGTCCTCGTCGCCGATATCCTCGTCGTCTTCAACGTCGCTCCAGTCATCGTTGGTGTCAATGTTGGTGTCATTGTTGTTCCACGTAGAAGTCAATTGTTGCTGGTTGGCAGACTCGCCGCTTGGTGCCGCAGCCGTAGCCGCAACAGTGGATGCATTCACCGTAAGAGCCATAAACTGCGACTGCAGTCTCCCAGCACGAATAAAGTCACCCTGCTGAGCTGCCTCTTGCATGCCACGCTGTAGCTCTTCCAATCGCTGAACTTCCTTCTGAAGCTTGCCGGCAAGAATAAAATCACCCTTTGCTGCCGCTTCTTGCATCTGTCGTCGCTTTTGTTCAACCACATCGTTTCCAGTCGATGTTGTTGTGGTTGTGTTTTGTTTGGCAGCACTGTCATTGATGGGATGTTGTGCCTTGACTAATTCTTTGGTGCTAGTCACTGGTTGTCGTGCTGGCGGCTTGCAATCTTCTTCAACATCCATCATGACATCATCGTTGCTCGCAGTAATAGCCGCTGGCGCACACGCTACAGGACTAATACTGCTACACTGTGGCATGACAGCCTTGCTCAGCAACTCCTCCAGCTTGGGCAACAAATCCTTCAGCGCGTCAATCTGCAAAGCGCCACCACCGACACCACCACCTGCCACACCACGCCGTGAGATGGACGAACTGAGAGCCTTGCTTCGACTACGCCCCAATGCGGAATCAGACATCCAATTCCGTACCTCTGCCAATATCGCAGTTTTGTTTTCATAAAAGTGGGCTTGGATGATGTCACCAAATGCCTCCATTCCATTCTTAATATTACCACTCATCATGGATGTTGTTGAATCTCCTCGTCCTCCTTCAGTCATCGACCACCGAAGTGGTTGGGACATGGCATATCTCACTGTACCCACTCTCAATACATCCTCATACAGTATAACTTGCAATGGCACGCCCACCTCTTGCTTAACCTCGTGCCCCGATAACGTACGTCCCGTCAATTGAAAGTCTCCTTCCTTCACCTTGCCCTCCCACCCTCCATGCCCCGGCTCCAAATAATATGGATGTTCTACACCCAGTATCAATCCTTGAATGGAAATCAACACTTGATAGAGGGAGCTATGCTTGGGATTCCATTTGGGTCCAGCCCATGTTCCGAGGAGGGACAAACATACTTTACCATCGGCATACAAATTTGGGCCAAATCGAAGGCGTCCTTCTCCCGTGGTTAGGAGTTGGACCTTGGGATTGGAATGTGGATAATCGTTGGGGATGTAGATATCAAATGTGAATAGTCCACCAGAGTATGGCGTTGGACCGGGGAGGGGGGCGGTGAGTAGTGCCCGAATGTATTGCGGAGTTTCTGATTGTAATGATATTATTGAATAAACAAAGGAAGTGAGAGAGAGATGGTACAATTGAAACATGACACTCTCAAACCTCTGTCAATGCAACCTCGGCAGTTTGCAAAACAACTCAACACAAAAAGCAGTAGGTATAATATAAACACACCTTCATCAAACCTCAACCAAATACTACAATTCGAATCACATGGCAAACTATCCTTCAACCCATCCAACTCCTTGAACAATCGCTTGAGACATTTTGGAACTGCCGTATCAAACGATGGCGATGCTCCCACTCCTGCTGTTGCCGATGAATGACGTTTGAAAAATACCGAAGAGTCACGAATGCCCTCGGCCCCCGCACAGCGAGGAGTGAATTGAAGGAAGGATGTCCATTGGGGTGATGGTGAGGTGTTGTTGCGACGTGCTGTTGTGAGCAAGTCGTCATTGTGGTTGATGCTGTTATTGTTGGATTGCAATGCCGGTGGCGGTGGTGGTGGTGTCTTTTTGGAAGCTACAGCAGCAGATGCTGGAGGAGGAGGAAGAGGAGGTTTCTTCCTGTCGCCATATTGATCATCCTTCTTTTGCATCACAACGTCCATATTATTGATGTGGCCATCACTACTGTCCAATGTCATTTCACTATTGTCAACCAAAGAAGAATCGGCACCAGAAGCAGCAGCATCAGCAGCACCAGACACAGCTAACGCATTCATAGCCT